>JAUUIK010166129.1:0-11435 GCA_032270385.1 Urticina crassicornis | reverse complement strand
GTCACAGCGTAACTAGACCCATTCTCCTCAATTGCTCGGGGGTGGGATACCACAGGGAGTCTTAAGGGCCATTTTTCGTGACTTTGAGACGTTATAAAAAATCAGGAATTTATTGAAATCAATTTTTTTCTTCGCAGAAAGTCCTAGAAACATAATAGGTTTTATTAAACGTTGAAAGTGAAAAGGGGGTTAGGGGCACTTTAAGGAACTGTACCCTGATGTGGTTATTGTTTTAGATTGTACAGAGATGTAGATGGAGAGGCCATCTGCATTGAATAATCAGTCAGGATGTTATTCTTCTTACAAGAGCCGTCCCACAATGAAGGCATTGCTGGGTCTTACACCTAGTGGTGTCCTTGCCTTTGTCAGTGACATTTTCCCTGGCAGTGCTTCAGATTAAGAGATTACCATAAAGATTGAATTTTCTTGATATCCTTAAACCTGGAGATGCTGTTATGGCTGATAAAGGGTTTAATGTACATGATGAACTTGCATCTGTTGGTGCAACACTACATGTAGTCATTCCTGCTTTTTTTAAATAAAGGAAAGAAACAATTCTCAGATGAAGAATGCAAAAGAAACAAGTCAATAGCTAGTCTAAGGATCCATGTTGAGCGTCTGATGGAGAGGATAAAGAACTGGCATATCTTGGATCGCAGGATGCCGATTACCATGGCCCCATATGCTTCTGACATTTTAATTGTTATTGGTGCATATTTAAATTGAATTCGTTTCATCGTTTATACATGTGTGAAGGTTATACGGCAAATTCAAGTTGAATTAAGTTAAGTGTATGACGAGTGTATGACGTCAGACCCAAGCCAACCGCTGTTTAAAGTCGCTGGCTCGCTGTAATGGCGGACGCCAAAAAACGGGTTTTAATGTCTAAATAAAAAGTACTTCCCGTCCACATATCGAAAAACGGCTCGGATAGATAAGAAAGAAGCCTATAATCTATCCAAATATTCAAAAAAATCCCACGAAACAGTATATGAAATTACGTCAGAGTAGCACTTTCAGGGAATGTAGCTTTGTTGAATCCAAACATTCCTTGCCATAGTTGCCGTCGGTGTTACTGCGAGCTAGAACTTCATCTGAAAAGAAGCATGAGAGGAGCTTGACGGTTGTGTCTTTGAGCATGCTTTTGCAGGGTGCACTGCATTCGATGGACCTTGCTTGGCGTGACACAGTTATGTATCAAGTCTAGTGATACATCGACAGCTGGACGGCAGCTACAGGTGTGGATGTCATCTGTCTTTCAGTGGCCGGTACTTGAGGTTACTCAGCACTACACATTTTCTCAAAAGCCGTCATGTCAATGGTTGGAAGTTTGTCTGGTGTACTCGTGGGTTCTAGTGGAATATGATAAGGGATTACGTCTTCGAAGGTGTTCACCTATGGAATAAGTAAAAGTATATCGGTGGGATGTAGTAATAATTACAATTATTAATCAGTTAAAAATAATGATAATTTGATACTGTAATTTTAAGAGGCTAAAACCTTAGCAATAGGTCTGTACTGTCAAAACCACAAAAAGCTTACCACATCTACTTCGATGGTTTGCTGGCTGAGCAGGCAAGGAATTCAAATGGCTTTCCAAGCTGTCACAGCGGTTTAGAATGCTGGTTTGGAGGGATGGCATTCTTTCTGAGAGCCACTCGACAAGCTGAAAAGAATTAAAAAACAATAAATACATGTACATACGTTAAGCACAAAAACTGTTTCTTCCACGTTAAATCTTGTTTTTTTGTTATTCTGATATTTCGGACCGTCGGTCCATTATCAAGGAAAATATATAACAAAATGTTATTTACAAAGAAACAGTGCTTAGTTTAGTATCCTACGCAGCCGCTATTAGTGTCGTCACGCAACGCTCTTTCAAATAATTATGATTCCCACGTACACAGACATTTTGAAAATAAATTCAATTTATACTTTAAACAAAAAACTTACCCTGCACACGCTTTCGTTTCTTTAGGTCCTTTACCGACCCGTTAGCTGTTGACATTTGGCTGTTTTTTCCTCCAACTGCTTTTGGAGGTTGGTGCTTTGGAGCTGCAGCTATCGTTTCGCCCGATTGTTAGTCCAAGCTGCCTCCCTTCCCTGCTGAGCAGCAATAAACTGTTCGTAGGGATGCTGGGTGGCTGGCGTTGTGGTGGCTGGCATTCTGGTGGCTTGGTCAGGTTCATTCATGTCATTTCTTGATTTATCTTGACATAAAAAAAATAAATTTAAAGGGCGCCAAATGATAAGAAACTCATTTAAACAATAAGAGGCAATAAAAGCTAATGAGATTATAGCCGCCGGAATATCAAAGGTGGAGGTAAAGAAGAAGAAGAACAGTTTCTCCGATGAAGCGGCCAGGGACAGAGCCTGTCTGGTCAGGAGATATAACATTGAAAAGTACCTTAAGTAACCTTCCAGAAATCCCCCGGAATGCAATCAATATTTAAAAGAGTAATAGTGCGCCAGTTTTTCCGTTCCCTTAAATTGCCCTTCTTGGGAACCAATGTAATGATGCCACGCCGCTGAGAAGTCAGGAGCCGACCCACAGTGTATCCATAGTTAAGGACTTGTATAAATCTTTCCCCAGAATATGCCAAAAATGTACATAAAACTCCATGGGGAGGCCATCCAGACCCGGCGTTTTATTACAGGACATTCCTTTCAAAGCTTTTAAACATTCTTCATCTGTCAATAACCCTTCACAGCCCAAAGACTGGGCCGGGTCTAACTGACGTTCAAGATTCCTTAACATAGAATTTTCAATATCAGGATCCGTTACCTCCGCGAGAAAACGATCAGAGTAGAAAGAAGTTCCTCAAAAGAGCCAAGCCATCCAGGATTTTAAAGTTCATTTGAGGTGAGAGACGATCCATATCGCGATCAAAAACAGAATTAAAGTCCCCCAATAAAAAAAAGTAGGCAATGACCTATCAATCAAACTAGAGATCTCCTCGAAGAAACGTTCCCGCTCAAAATAGTGATTTGGGCATACAAAGAACAAACAGTGAAATCATGAAAGCTGGAGTGTTAATCAGCTTTTAAAAATCGCTCAGAGGGAGTAATACAAAATGTGGAAGGATTGGTGATTGAAAACGTAGGCTTGTACACAATACAGACCCTAGAGCTGTGATTGGTGTAATGGCAGCCAAACACAGATTAGGAAACATTAGCGAACCAAGAATAATGTTCGGCATCAGAGAGTGAATGCGTTTCTTGCAAACAGATAATATCAAGTAAAGGAGTAAAAGAAGAAAACCAGTTGAGAAGCCATTGTCGTTTGGAATGGTCTCTAAGACCATTCACATTAAGGGTAAGGAAGCGGACCATCATGGAACAAAAGGGAAAGGTTTGCACCAACACATAAGTACACTACTGAGTACCACTTTGCCAAAGCATACCTTAATTGTTAACCAACAACTAACATTTTGAAATTTAACAAACTTATATTTTTATAGCAAGACGGCATCAATTCCCATATAACCAATCTAATATTTGTATTATTATTTTAATTACCCTATTATGTAACATTTTAATTTTCACAACACCACTTAATATCGTTTTAATTACCTCGTTAATTATTTTGACTTTAACTATTCCAACATCATTAATTATTTTGTTAATTACCCCATTAATTAATATTTTACCATTATTGTTACCAACCACATACTGATTAACTATTGGTATTATTAATTTAAGAAATACATAATTAAACATGAAAAGGAAGAGTTCGAGAAAAAACTAATATTGAAAACCCTCCAACTTCTGAAGACGTTTCAGGCCAGTAGGGAACTTTGAAAGAGCTGCTCCTACAGAGGAACGAGCTTTTGCTGGCCCGTCGGAAGTGAAGGGATCGTCAGACACAGAGGTGGCCGAAGCAGGTACCAGAAGCAGGTAGTTCCTCCGAAAGTCAAAATCACTTAAAGTGATCGGGCTGTTGTCCAAGGTTCACAATTTATCTTATATGGACAATCCGAAACCGCATGCCCCCACCTATTACAATAATGGCAACATAGCCTTTGTTCTCGATAACGAACCACACATAACCTAATTATAGATGGAATATCTAACTTTACCACCATATCTGCAGTCTGGTCCCCATTCCAGAGGCCATCTTCGTCCATGACTTTTGACATGTCCAATACTTCACCATAAGGTTGGAGAACTTCTAACAGCTTAGGGTCGGGCACTTCAGCTGGGAGATTCTTAACCGTCACCAGAATTGATTTAGGATTGGATGCAAACCCTCGACGGATATTCCAGCCGCCAATAAATTATCCCTGGCTACAGTGGCATCTGCCTGAAAAGTGACATCATAGTGGGAGAAAGAAAGTCGCTGGAAGCACAAAATACAAGTTTTGTCATGAACACGTAAAGGACAGATTGCGAGTCTCAGTATGCGTAGGGTGATAGTATCTGGCCTCTCTACCGAATAGGTCGTTGAGGCCAACTTCCCAAACGAGACCCAGGGTCAAAAAGCAGAGGTCTGGATCGACAACGTCTTAATGACAATGGTTAAAAAAGTGTGCGTTACTAGCAAATAATAAAGATATAGATCTTGATCCACCACTATTGCTTGCTCGAGTCACCTGAAAGGACAGAAAAACAACTATCCTAATACAAGGATAGCGATACTTTACCAATTGCCTCCGGCGTCAGGGAATTTTTTAAAATGTTTTAAACCCGTACTAGAGAGGGATCCCTAGAACGTCTAACAGGAGGGTGCTACTAGCACACCAACTTCGCCGGGGTCGTGAGCCACACCTCCTAACCCACAAAAACACAACATTCATTGACAAAAGCGGCACGGTAAACACCGACCACCCTGCCTTGGTATCCCATGCAGGGCGAAAAAAAGACACAGGCATTCCTGCTATATTTTTGGGTGAGTTTATATTGTTTTTGCAGGAGTGCACACATCAGGTCGTATCAACACCAGAACTAAGGGAGGAGACATACTGGAAAAACGCGGAACATTCGTAATTCGTCTGGCTTACTTTCCAGCAGTGAACGTGATGGCCATCGTCACGACAATGGGTCTTCCCCGCCATAGTGCACACGGAACAAATATAAAAATAAGGTACCAGCTGCCAGGTTGTATCGACAAAGGGATTGTAACATCGCCTGAGTGATTCTGCCTGGCAGTGGCCTTAGAAAGGGTTCCATCAGGAGAGCGATATCTTTGAATGCCTCTTCCTCAGAAATCAAAGGAGGTCGAACCTTAGATGGTAGGTGGGCCACCTCATCATGATAGTAGTGGTTCAGGGCAGATAGAGGCGGATGGACAGGCCGATCCAGGCGCAAGCCAAAGGTTTAGTCTGGGGGGTCCGCATACGAACACCATTGACAGAAGCAACAACAGGGGAAGCCAGCGGCTCCCAGAGCTCGCCAGAGACAGGGCGGGAACGTTTCCGCGGCACTGCCTCTGGCGATGACATAATCGCCGGTACGGCGGGATGAAGGCTCTGTGTAGCCACAGGACGAACAGGGACTGGAGCCACGGTTAACCGAACAGCATAATAATATAATAATACAATTTAGAGCATCATACATATGTTTCGAAGCTCTTACAAATAATGACATTATCATAATGTCAGTGGCCACAATATTTATAGAGATTCAAAAAAAAAGTCTTAAAAATAATATCTAGAAAAATTTATCTAAATCAATATTAAAAAGATAGGTCTTAATAGCTGATTTAAAAATATTTATAGAATCAATCTGTCTAATTATGGTCCGGTAATGCATTCCAAAGTTTGGCAGAGGCAACTGAAAACGATTTATCGCCATATGTCTTAGAACTTGATAGGCAGCCAATGCGGTTTGCGTAATATAGGAGTAATGGGCTCCGATTTTTTTTGACAAGGTGACTAATCTAGCTGCTGTGTTTAAAATGCCATGCAATATACCGTTACAGGAATCAAGCTTCGAGGTAACAAAGGCGTGAATGAGTCTTTCACAGTCAGCCTGCATCAGATGTTTCCTAATCTTGCCAATGTTCTTGATTGCAAAAGAGGCTGACTTACGAATACTATTTACATGCTTTGTAAGTGTTAGTTTACTATCCAGCGTTACCCCAAGGTTTCATACTACTAGGGTGGGAGAGATGATAGTCCAGTCAATCTGTGGTTTAGGTTGGAACAAATTGCAACAGAATTTTTCTCTTTGGTATTTCATTAAGTAATGTGAACTAAACAACATACTAAAAGTCCAAAACAATCCCTACGGTGGAACCCTTTGTTTCCTTTTGGAATTCAAGACAGATATATTTTATTTTAATCTTTTACCTTCCAGCTCACCACAGGAAACCCAATTCTTGAATATTGCGATAATTGGAGGAAAAATACTTTCTATAACTGTTTCAACAATAGAAATGATGACTAATGAGCCTTTGACATCTAAATAGAACAATGATAAACAGAATCGAATAAAACATCATGTAAATTTTCAAAAAGATTCTATTTTAAACCATTAATTTCAAAATCCAGAACGGTATGTTATTACCCTAATGATAACAACTGTCACTTAGCCTAACTCAAGCAAGTAACTACAATTCTAGGTCTGGTGTAACTGCATTGGCACAACTTTGACCTTTGCATGTACCACATGCAGGCGAGCATTCCAGTTGAAACTTCTTACATGTACACCTGAATATGTTACAGTCAGACTTGCAGTCACATCGCATGATCTCAAGAAGTGCATTGTGGGCTGCTTGTAGGTCAGTTCTGATGGGGAGTAGCTTTCCATCTTTTAACTCCCAACCCCAGTCAGTAGGCTGTAGATGGTCCACATTTACTTTCAACTCCTGTATTTGATAGAAGACCCTCAGACTGTGGTAGGTGGCAGCTGCTGATGTCGGTGGAAGACTCGAGATCAGGCTGAAGACACGAAGATGCAGTGGCGACCTTCTGGCAAAAACGGCTGTACCGTAAAGCGTCTAGCCTCTTCTCAGTTGAGAGGAGAGGAGAGCCTTATCCCCTGCCAACACAATATCTTCCCTTGTTGCTGTACATGCTGGATGATCAAAGATGGAAGCTTGATCACGAAAACTTTGGTCTTTGTCATATATTTTCAATGCCATTCCTTCGCAATTTCCATGAAGACGGGATATGTCGTGTCGCACCCAAGAGTTGTATGTAAGAACAATGTTTTTACATACACTGGTTCCCAAGGCTGACTTTGTTTTCTTTATGTCCCAGACTCTCTTTTTCTGTGATCTTGACTTGGGCTATGGTTTAAAGAAAAGGTCGTGCGCCTCTACATCTGCATGATAGCACAGCAGAACTAGCAGGTCTGTGTCATCTCCCACTAGAACGGTTGGAGATGATCCAGCCATACGTACGGCATTTTGGACAATGAAAAGGTCAGCATCTCCAGAAGCATGGACTGTTGTGTAACCAGCTGTTTTAAGGCTGTCACTTAGTAAATTGATGAACCTCTGCTTGTTAGTGGTATTTGCCAGGAATTCCTCTTTTTTTGACTTCACTACCATATCACCTTCGAAATGCACCGTCTGTTCATATACACTTGTACGTCTCAAGTGTGTACAGTCCTTTGTACTGGGGCCATCTTCATATCCGTCAAAAACTATGGTAGCTGTGTCATATCTACGCCTAACATACTGTACATAGAGGTCACAAACTGCATCATAGGTAAAGCCACGCGGCCAAGGTACACGATGCACAAGAGCGCCTCCATCGAGGACATATTGTACTTGCTCTGTGGGTTCACTTAATTGTACAACTTGCATCTTTGCCCACATTGCGTCTGCCAATGCTGGTTTGTTCGCCTGTCTTGGTAGAAGGGATTTGTCGAACAGAGAGGGAGGATAACTGCACATCTCAAACTTGAATAGGTCTTGTGGATTCTCGTACCTTCCCCCAGTAACTATCAAAATGAACCTTTGGAAGAGAAGCTGGGGATCTACTTGGACACTACTTCCTTTAATCGTAACTGCTGTCTTCGTTGCAAGTGTCACCACTTGGTCCTTCTTTCGAAATGTGTGCTCGTGTACATACTTTCCACTCATGGTAGCAATTATACCTTCTCCCACTTTCTTGGCGGTATCAACATTGACGTTGTCATCGGCAATGACACCTGTGGATATGCTTCTTAAGGAAGGATCAGAACTAAACGGATTTCTTGAGAAGAGATATCCAATGATTTCCTTTGTATCTTTAAAATCGCGCTCCTGTCTTGTAGCGGACAGGTCCTTATGCTGCTCACTGGTATGGTAACTTACATTAGTCAGATTTTGCATGGCATTGTTGACATCAGCGCACATGGGCATTGACATGAGCCAAATGAGACGTTGGATCTCTGTCATTCCACGACCTCTTGTTAGACCCCCACTTGTTTTAACACTGCGCATTAGAACTTGCTCGATTATTAGATCTGTTGACAATCCAGCCCAGTATCTATCACTTCTTCTTACAACATGCAGACCATTTTGGAAGTGGTTGTACACGTCTTGGTGCTTCTCTTTAAGGTTTTCCATACTCTGTAAGTAAATATAGGCAGATTTGGCATACAAATTATGGCCTGCAGCAGCAAAGAAGGGAAGCATGTCATTAACTGCTTGTAGATGAAGATTCCAGTTGCCAGTTCTTTCAGCTTTTATAAACTTGCGCAGAATGTCTACCATCTTCATATATTGCAACCAAAGTACTGCTGTTCTGTGATTCTCCATTGATTTCCTAATGATGATGACAAAAATATCATTTTATTATTTACAACTGCAAATTTATACATTTATCAAATCATAAAATGCGAAATTCATTTCTAATACCTCTTATTCTCCAGTTTGTCAGAGATTGTGTGCAGCACATCTGCAGAGCATACCTGCTCAGGCGTGCGTTCGTCATTAGTAAGTTGCTTGTAGAGCTCTCTCGCCGATTCAACATATTTATCAACAGGTGCCGCATCCTCGACCACACTGCAATCTCTTTCTTCAATTTCTGCATACTCAGCATTCTCTGTTATTAAACATTCACTGTTGACCGTTGGCAATGGGATATTAAATGCATCAGACACTAACAACGCATTTAAGGCTGCATCAACAAGAAAATGACCTCTTATCGCTCTTGCAATAGCTTTTCCGCTCATCATATGACCCACTGCATTTTTTGCATATACTAATTCTAGGACATCCTGGACACCAGAGTCTGCCATCAAGTGGCCAATGCAACCCAGAAAGCTCATTTGAGTATGCAAACCTCCAAGACGTAGTACAATTGATCGCATTGCACTTTGCAAAGGCTCATTCATAACAATCATTAGTGCTTTCCACCATAACGGCTGGTCGAATGTTACAATGGGTGTAACATCGTAGCGTTTTGCATGATCAGTTATAAATTGCAATGTAGAGTTAATGCACGTCAAGTCACTAGGATCCATGTCAATCATTGGTAAGAACAAAACTGATGATTTACCTGGGTGCACTCCTTTACATACTAATTGCATGGTTCCGGACCATGCTGGCCTTGGGGACCATAGTAATGGTAAGGATAGCTTAAATAGTAGGTCAAGGTTTTCTTTGGAATCTTGCACTTGTATATTTGGGAGCTCTTTATAACGTAGTGTCCTACATTCGCTTGACCCTTTGTAGTGGTTTATGACTATACTACCAGAAGCAGATATCTCATTATTTGTAACTACTTTCATGGGAACTCTCTTGTTAGTTTTCGTCCCAGGTGTTATCGCAGCTATAATCCCCATACCATGAAAGGTTTCTCTGCCATCTAGTGTCCTTGAATTATGATCAACGTTATCTGCAGCGTACTGTATAAATTTCCCTGGTATCCAGCCTGGTATACCAGTTCCGTTTGTTGCCGCTGCGCTTCTTTCATAATTCTGAACAGAAGCGTATGAAGAACAGAATCCATGTGCATTCAATGTTGCATCTGGACCGCAAGTCCGAGCTGTATAGGTGCTATAATTGCCACTGGTCTCGCCGCTTGGGCAAGTGCATGACCAAGTGAAGCGACCTTTAATTCAACGTTTTTACCTCTTATCAATATGTTCAAAAATATCTGGAGTAAATCAGGTATAAATTCCTTTGCCTGATCTACAGAAGACATAACATCAACTGAAGGGTAGTTCTCTCCTTTGCCGTCTAACATAGCGATTTCAGCCTTGATCAGCTTCGCAGCCGTTTCTACAATTCGCAACTTCTCTGCATCGCTATCTTCCCTTTTGGGCTGGCAATAAAACTCATTAATGATAGAAGTTGCTGTTTGATTGAATGTTACTACATTGGCTACGTTTTTAATTGTGGTTACTACAATTTTATCTCCAAAATGCTCTAAAAGCTTTGCCTTCATATATTTAACACTATATGCCTCTTGAAGGGATCCTTGAAGGTATTCTTGCATCTTTTCGCACAGATTTGTGACGGTTATCTGCTCTCCCTCATTTTGTTCTAGAAACTCTATTACTTTAGAAAATGCAACAGTTTTATCTTCATCAACTGGTCGTCCCTGCCGTGGCGGATATTTAGGACGTTTAGACTCGTTATTAAAGTCCTTTGGAATGTACTTGCCCGTTCGAAAATTGATACTACACTGTTGATGGTAGACAGCATCTACGGCGTGAAGATCGCTAGCAAACTCTATTCTGCCTAAGACTATATTTGCCCATTCATCATTTCTTTCTCTGCATATCTGATGGGTAGAATCTTTAAATTCGATAGTTCTCACTGGTATTACTTCGAACCCTTTTTTCCTGCCATCATACTTGGCTGATTCACCACAAAAAAGGCAATGTTCTTTAAAAGTGAATATGGGCAGCAACGAACGTCTACTTGTACTTGGAGTAAAGAGGTTCGCATTATCAGATTTGCCCGGTGGTTTACTGCAGCAATCACGGGTGTAGACACGGCGACAGTTGGAGTGCACGATTTGACCAACTTCTGCATTGAACTCTCCAATTTTATTGATGGTATCGACCCCTTTTTTCCCCAAGACAACTGTTTGTTGTCCATTGCTCAAGGCATCATTACAGAAGAAACACTCATTCATCATACATACTTGTTTTTGAGCTTCATGATTCGTCCCTTTTTCAATTAAAATTACTGAAACATAAAAGTTCATTCACTAGAGTCATGTTAAAATTCTTGATATTTGAACAAAATATTATAAACAATGTTATTACAAATTAAAATAAGAACGTACCTTTATCCACAAGGAAAGAATCAAAAGAGTAAAGGGCCAGCCACAGAAGTATTATAATCGTATTTTGTGTCATCAATGTATGTGTACTTGCAGAATTTGTAGTTCAGAGTGCAAAAATACTAGGCGTCCCTGGCACGTTCCGAATGGAGACTGGAGAATAGTATTCTTCGATATTCCTCATTTTTTTAACAATTGTGAAGTGTTAGTTTCTACAAACTATTAGAATACTTAACTATTAGTCTATTACTGGGGTATTTATTC
>JAUUIK010165796.1:0-11453 GCA_032270385.1 Urticina crassicornis | reverse complement strand
TGTAATTTCTCTTGTTTCAGCATCCCAGCCTCGGATTGAAGTTAGAATTTTAATATATCGAAAAAGGCCTATTGACTATCTATCACACAGTGTGAAAGATAAATTAAGTTTGATGGGCGGGTCTTCCTTATTACGCAAGAATTTTTAACTGTTTAGATGTTTTACGCAAGAATGTTTTTTGCGGAAACTTTTTTCTTGATGTCAATATAGTCGACTTGCACTAACAGGTCACGTGACACACTTTTTCCAATAACACGTGTAGTCACAGAATCATCAGCAGGAATCAAAAGAACATATAAAATTAAGTGTTTATGCCAAGTTTGGTTACCCTCAGTTTTAAAACAAAGAAACAATAATATTTGAAATCATTCATATATAATGAGATGTAATACGACACGTTGGTGCAATATTAATAAAATTATATCTGTGCTATTGACAGGTAAAAGACCCAAGCATCAAGGAGGGACAAGAGGAAGGCCAGGCAGACCAAGATATACAAATTTGGATGGCAAGCTTTGGTATTCATCTTATGTTCTTTGTAAAATTACGAGTTTTGAAATGGCTATAATTTGACATTGAAAGCTCAAACGTTTCAAAGTCTTTAGTTTTGTCATGTCCCCTTGGATTCTGAAAATAATTTGACGGTCGCACTTTGTTTAAAGGAAATTGTGTCATTAGTGAAGTCGCCGACAGGCTTGCATGCATTTACCTCGATTTTAACAATTGCTGCAGCAAGAACGATCTGACAACAGGAGTTGAATCTATACCATGATCCGGAAAGGGTGAGAACGACTTGGTGTGAGAACCCTCGTCTCTTGTTGCGAAACTCATGAGAAGATTAAACGTGTCCTCTTCTAACGATCCACAGGGCGAATACCCGAAACAGAACACCGATACCACCTCCATAAAGAACGAATTACAATGATTTCGAAATTTCTTCAAGTTATCGATTGCTTTCCTGTGAAGAGCAAAAAAAAGGAAAATAAAATGTAGAAAAGATGTTTATCAGCCAACCCCCTATACTCCAACGAAGATACAGTAAAAACCCGCGTATAAGAACCTGCTTTTTTCCAAGTTAGTCTAAGAAGGTTCTTATATAATTGGGAAATTAGGTTTTTTAGGTTTTTAAAGGTTTTTTTATTTTCTTATTTTCTTAAGAAACGAAGGTGCTTGTTACTGGTAGAATATTGGTGCTGTTTATTGTTTATATAATGTGTAAAGGGGTTCTAGATGAAAAATCTTAGCCTAACAGGTTCTTAATCACCAGGTTCTTATACGCGGGTTTTTACTGTAAACAAAAACAGATTAAAATGTCTTTGTTCATACCTCATCTGCGCGGATTTAATGGGTACATAATCAGCAGGCAATGGCTCTCGACATTTTGGACAAGTAGAGTGTCCACTGAACCAACGAGTAGCGCACTCTAAGCAGCACCAATGACCACAAGGTGTCACTGAGGGTGCATCAACTTCACACCGACAAATGGGACAAGTCATTCCATCGGAGCTAAAAAAAAATATTTCAATGATGATTAATACATTTTGGCGATGATAGTTTCCACACCTTACAAATTGAAGGAATTCACATTCAGTTTGAAGTGAAGAGAGGGAGAGAGGGAGAGAGGGGGCGGTGGAAAGGGACTGGGGAGGGTAAGGACAGAAAGGACAGGGATCGATAGGGGACCTCTTTCCCCCAATCCCTTTTCTGTCCGGATCCTCGATCTCCTCCCCCCAGGTTTTTGTATATTCGTCTTGTACAGACTCTCTTCCTAGAGTGTAAATCTGTATCAGTAGAGCTAGTATAAATGGGATTTTGGTGTAAGAAGTTTTTACCATTTGTTTCTTCTACTGAGATCTTGGCTGCAATCCAGTAAAAATCTTTCTAAATGATGAACATATGACGCCTTCATGAAATTTGTATGTTCTCCAAGTACCTGTGGAATAGTTAAGAAATATTTTGCACAGGCTACCAAAGCTATGAGTGGGAAAGTTACGGTACTGACTTACAGCACGTACACGGTACGACATGCCATAACATTGAAATGTCTTCCCATTGAAACTCACTACATTGACTTACAGCACGTACACCGTACGACATGCCGTAACATTGAAATGGCTTCCCATTGAAACTCACTACATTGACTTACAGCACGTACACGGTACGACATACCGTAACATTGAAATGGCTTCCCATTGAAACTCACTACATTGACTTACAGCACGTACACGGTACGACATGCCGTAACATTGAAATGGCTTCCCATTGCTTTCGTGCGTTTCTTCCAATGATAACGTATAGTTTCGGCTTCGGTAAAACACAGTACAGCTACAGCACGACTACGAATTTTATGTATTTCTTCCCACTCATACGAAATCCACTCCATTACCAATTACACAATTTAACATAATTTGCGTATAGTTACTAGTGTAGTCGGGGTTTCATTAGTTACGTGTAAAAGACGCCTATTCAAGATGTTCAGAGTACTCAGTGTAGACCTCGCAAGATTGACATCCTCAGGGCGTGGGGATATGCCGTGATGTGATTGCGCAGCGTCAGAGAATCAACACGCGAGCCTCTTTCTGTTTGTTTTTTTCTCAACGGATATGAGAATGTTTTCATACTCACACTTCACTAGCTACCTTACATTTTAACCACACTGATTATTCTTACAGTTAAACTCCAATTATTCACCATTAATTAACAAATACAACGAATACCTTCCATAGCTTGTGAACATATTCAGTCGCTTCATCAGCATTCAATTGACGGCTAGCATTGCACACGTCGTCGATAAATAGTCTAACGATATTTAAACGTTGCCACATCATCCTAGGATATCAGACAGTTATCAGTGATAGTCATATAACTCGGTTTCTCTATACCATAATTATAGTTTATAAAATAATTTAAATAAATTGGTCGATTAACCGTATTTCATTGAAAACCTCGGTACGTTTGGGAGAATTCTCGAGCAGGTCCAAATAAATATATTAAAGTGTTGTGATTGTATTACTTTTAACCAATAGAATTGCAGTAAGCGCGCGTGATCATCCGGGTCATAATCTTCTGATATATGGACTAAGATTAAAATATTTTATAAATCTGAGGATTATTCACCAGCTTTGTTGAAGCAGCTCCTTCTCTTCTTCTTCGTATCCTCCAAACTCTACACACGTCTTTGAGAGGACGTCTTTCGACGTCATAGTATCAATAGTTTTTCTTATATTTAACACTCGTCCACACCATTGATTTCTATGCTCAAAACTGTCTAAGTCACGGGCACTGGGCTCTAGTTTCTCCAAACAAGCCAACAGAGTTGCAACGTCAATACTCTACAATGACAGAAATCGATATATCCATGTTAACAATGAATAGGTATTGATAAAGGCTTTTTACTAGGATCCAGTAGGAGACTAAAACTTTGCTAGGCTAGGAATGGTCTAGGCACTACCGACATGGGATACAATGTTAAACATGCAGGGTAATGGCTGCGGTAGTATTAGGGTTACATAAGCGCTGTTGTAAATTAACCATAACTAATATTAAAGTGGCAGAGATTCAAGTACGCACTCATATCACTAGATTTGGGTGTTAATAAACTCGCTGCTTGCAACAGAAGTCACTGCGGTCACACCCCTCCCTCGTCAGGTGCAACTCCAATTGTCCCCCGTTGATAGACGTGGACGAGGACTTGTGGACGAGGCAGGCCACAATCTATGTTTGAGCGCGTTCAGTTGACATATTCTATAGAGAAACTCACCAGTGGACGCCTACTGTTTGATAACAGTAACCTTGTCAAACTAGGCTCTACTTTCACTAGTTGATTAAAATTGTTAATCCTTGCTTGAATCAAATTGTACGTGACGTGAATGGCAGCAAAATCCAAAACAGCCTTTTCTTCGCTTCTGTTTTGTATGGCCGCCATGATAGACCTGCAGACAAGCTTTACAAAAAAAAAACAAGAAAAATATATCTAAAATCTTAACTTGGGATTAATGATGACTGAATTAGACTGGAATATATAGTTTTGAATATGACTATTTTTGAATAGCCAATGTGCATGAGCTCGAAATTCTAGCACAAAGCATGATGGGAAAGAGAGTCCTCACGCTTTTTTGGCTTCTCTAAAAATTCATCTGACAATGTTTCTTTGATTTCCCTGCTCCATTTTTTACAAGACTCACTTTCCCAGAGTGCTTTGTGAGCTTTGATGCACATTGCCTATTGAGAGTGAGATTTTGGTAAGTACTTCATGTATGCCGATTATTATGTCCTGAGCTAGTGTTAGTACTATAGTAAACTACACAAATAGTATCTCAGGACATAATAATCGGCATACATTAAGTACTTACCGAGATATTGATTCAAAGTAAGTACCAACCTCGACTTCTTCTTCTTGGTATTCACTGGTGGGTTGATATACAATGTGCACGAAGTCGTGAAGGTAACGTTTCACGGCCTCTTCTTCTTTACCTTCTGCTTTGATGATCTCAAAGATTTGACCAAGCTCTGAGTTTTCCATAATTTTACGAAGCGTTTCCTCTTCTGTTGAAAATAATGTTGATAAGAATTGAATTCTAAATTAATAAAATAAAAATTACTACATGAAACACCATACCTAAATTACTGACTAAGCATAGTTTTGACGTTTTTAAATGAAATAGATGAGGAGTTATAAGCAATCTAAATGATCAAAAAGCACGAAAGCGAGTCAGTCCTTGGCCGTATTTCTCATACTAATCCTTATAATTTCTAATCGCTATAACTTTGCAGATATTTAATCCTACAGCACTGAAATTTCGCTTGATTACTAATCTTAGCATGCTCTTTCAAACGCTGTCTATACGTCTTCCATAACTGCGGCGTGGGAGGGGGGGGGAGGCATTCCACGCCCACGCCTTTATGCATAGGGTTGTGATTTGGAGGTTCTGCAGCCAACTTGAAGATGAACGAGCGTTTCTGATAAAGAACTAAAAACGATTGTTTTCAAAAACTGACTGTTTTATCTTGTTCCCTTGTCCTTACTTGAAATACTTGTGACATCAGAAGCTCCCCTAAACAGCTCATCGGTCAAACTTTTGATCAACCAGGAAAACGGAAAACGGCAACGAAAGGCGTGTCTTCCACGACCTGACACAGGGACGTGTTCGCGGATCATATCGGTACTGGAGGAATCATAGTATATCTCACTTAGACGATCATTGTCAAAAATAGAGGTCCACAGCCTGAACAAACATAAAAATATAATCACATCAGCTTAAAGGATTCATTTTCGATAAAATTATTTGCGACACAATTAGCCATTTTCTAAACGAGTAAGGGACTGGGACTTACGTTTTACTTATTTTGTATTACGTTAAGACCCTTCTGTAAATCACTATGTGACGTGAAGTTGGTATCCTCATTAAACATTAATTTAATAACTGGGACCGAGTTTGTCAAATTTAATCTAATTAAAAACAAACTCTGTCACATGAAAGAGCACATCAAAATTAGTACATTTACTGAATTTAAGTATGTTTGATCGCATATTTACAATATTATGAGCTTCCCTAAATTGCTAAAAATACCGCAGAGAATGTATAGTTTGGCTGGACAACCATACATTTCTCTCTTATTTTTGCAGCTTTTGACAGCTCACAATATTGTAAATATGTAACCAAACATACTGAAACTCGGTAAATATACTAATTTTGATGTGAACTCGGTCCCAGTCCCTTGCTCGTTTTGAAAATGGCTAATTGCATATCTGAAGATGGGAGAGCCTACATAGCAAGCACTTAATGTAATATATTCATAAATATACAATCAATCACACGTTATACAATAGATAGGATGACAAAGAATACAATAGATTTTATGAAAATACATCAACTGAGTGTTATGGAGGTTTTCCCATCTGAAGATCAAGTTACCTGGTAATCCACGGATTCTGTTCGCGCAGAAGGTCTAGATTGCAGTCTTTGTCTACATAAGCCAACACCTTGGCAAACAAAGGTTCTATCTCAGACAGCATTCTGTGGTGTAGTGCTTTCCTGAATGTGCCTGATTCGTGTACACTGATCTCTTGAAGTGCCTCGCGGCGCACCCAATCAAATGCTAAATCGCCAGCATACTTGGCCTTTTCAACTAGAAGCTTATGGATCTTAGAATGGAGAATCCTTGCAAACGATGGTTCGACTGAAACGAGATAAATCGAGTTAGGGTTAATGCGTGAACCGATCGTCAACTCAACAAAAAAAAAAGCTTACTAACTTGGTAAGTCGGCTAAGTTTTCAGGAAGAATGTTTAAAAGAAGGTTTATCCTTTCAGTTGTCCTATTCACCAAGGATGGATCATCGTCAAGCCGTCCAGCTGCTGCCTGGACACTTCGTCTTAGCAACACCATAACATCGAACTTGTCTCTGCGTACTACAGCTTCCTGGTCTCTTGATATTAGTTCTTGCTGGACTCTTTCTTCCTCCACTTGTTCAGCTCTGTTTTCGTTTGTTTCCATAGCTTCAATGTCACTAGTCAGATGAACATCATCATCATCATCATCAACATCATCAACATCATCAACAGCATCATCATCAACATCAACATCGTCTATTTCCATCATTGCATGCGTTGAATCTAATTTTTCGTCCGTGGCATCTCCTTCCACTTCCATTTCTTGATGAATCAGGTTTTCTGGTTTAAGAAGATCACTGATAGACTGACCAATAAGATATTCAAGCGGAGGAATCTGATTGGTTGCAGGACATAAATCATCTATGTGAACTGATTCCCACATGCCACCCTGGAATCCTACGAAGTTTTTGCATCCTCCTTTGATACGGGGTAATTGTGCTATGATCACCAGGTTAAAAGGGGGGACTTGTTCAACCTGTTATCAATAAAAATAACCTTAATTACATGTCAAAATAGTTAAAAAGAGAGCTGTGAAGTACCACGAATCGGATAGAGCAGATTTCGTATGACTGTGAAAAAGTTACGGTACGGAAGTGCCGTGCTTTTATTATTTATAACGACGTATTGGCTTTCATTACATGGCGGTTATCTTGAAAAAAACCTTTTCTCTTTGACCCCTTAGCCTCGCTTTGAAGAATTTTCTATCGAGGCCAGGGAAGGGGGTGGGGGGAGCAGAACAATTGATTTTATTCTCCTGGGATTAAAGCTAGTCACTGTCAAACATATAGGAAAGCATTTTTCTTTGTGGTACACGAAGCAGGTGTACATCGATTTCGTGTACGTGGGAAATTCACGTTACCGTGATTCTCTAATGGCTTCTCCTCTGAACCAATCAAAAAGCACGAAACACATCTCATCCAATCACAATGCTTGAATACGTCACAACACAATAAAGTAAGTTTCCCACCCCTGCTTAGTCTGCTTAGTGGCCCTCGTTCTTTGAGGCCTGGGAGAAGGATGGTTCATCGAAAGCCTTGGGAGGGGAGAAGGGGTCTCATATCCTAATAGTAACGTCAATTACCATAGAGTTTTCAGCGGCAAGCATGTCAGCTCTTTTAAGACGTTGATCCATGAGTAAGTGACGCGTACACGAAAGTAGGTTAAAGTTCTCGTCACTGGAATCACACTGTACAACAATAATCCCCTCATTTCTTTCCAATCTGAAAAGGAATTCCCTGTAAAGGCAAAACAATAAACTTTAAGACAACCAATTTTGATTTTTTTGAAGGAAAAACTTAAGATTACAAAATTGTTAAGCGCGGCAAACACTATTGCCGCGTAAACCGTAAAAATAAAACGTAAACTATTGTTATGTAAAATAACAGAGATTGATTGGCTCGTAAAACAAAGCAAGGTGCAACATCTGGAAAAAAATACTCAGTCCTGTGTCCCTACCTCTTACACACATTGTTTAGCTACATGACTCACAGAAAGACCCTTAGTGGTTACCTATAGTGGAAAACGTACAGCGAGACGCCCAAATGTATGACCACTTTTAATGTATTCGCATGGATACTTTTGGAACGAGATTTTGGCTGCCAAACGTACACATTCCAGCGTGGAACTAACTACTTTGTGCCATATTTGGGCAAAAACTGACAGTTCCTAAAATTCTTGGTTTTCACTCATTCCCAAGGGAATAAAAGGACAAAGAGATGGCGGCCATGTTGATGTACCTAACAATAGACGCTAATGAGAAATATTTTGTTAATGGTACACCAACATGGCGGCGATGACGTCATGTGCAAACCAAGAATTCTACGCTAGAATGTGTATGTTTGGCAGCCAAAATCTCGTGTCAAAAGTATGCGAATAAATTAAAAGTGGTCATACATTCATAGTGGGCGTCGCTCTGCAACATTCCATACCTGATTTGTTTCACGAACTGTTGCTCAGTTTGAAACTGCTGTAAGGTGAGGAGTTTAGTGTAACAATCCTTGAATCCCGTTGCGGCGCAAATGTCGGACATGTCATTCTCGGATAACAGTCGGGAATGCGTCGATATCTGTGCCAGAAGGCCGAGTCGAGGCGTATCGTCTGTTTTTCGAGACCCCAGAACATGCTCTAAGTATTTTAGTAAACTGTAATGTTCCTGTTGTTTGAAGTACACATCCTCCACGTACTTCACCTGGTCTTTAATGCCCGTGCTTGATAGTCGAGCTATGGCGTCTGGTGTAGCGCACTGAATTAAAAGGTATTTACACGACTGGGTGATCTGTTGAAATAATATATCAAAATAGAATTAATATTTTTTGGTTATGTTGTGTTTGATACCAAAAAAAACTGATATTTCTTTAATTTTAGACAAAGCTCAAAAACATTTAAATCAGTAGAAATATTTAACCATAAAATCCACGTGTTAAAATAAATCGCGAGTCCGTTGAAAACTCATTATTAACATAATCTTCTTTGTTTTGATATTGTTTGAATTTATTTTGTTTCGCAATGCATTGTGGTTAAATTTGTGGCAAGCATGGGTGCCGTAGCGGAAAGACGCTCGCTTCTCACCACTGTGATTTTTATTATATTTTATTTAACTTCAGACTTGAGAAAATTACATAAATTAAATACGATCAAAATAATAATGATAACAATAAAATAAATAAATAAATAAATAAAAAATATAAATTAAACAACAAAAAAAAAGCACAGAAAAAAACAGGCTTGGAAATCTATTACAGGTTTTCCCCAATTACAATAGATCCCGTGTTATTAATTAAAGACGGATATACATATACATATAAATTAATTATATATTATAAAAACATGTGATTGGATTGTCAAAAGCAACATTTAAGAGTGTCTTTCAGTAGTCTCACTGAATGGCATTTAACACAAACAGTTTTCCAAGTGCGCGGGTCTTCAGTCGGGTTCGATTCCCGGACTAGGCGTCACATGTGAGTTGTGTTTGTTATTGATTCTCTCCCTTGCTTCGAGGGTTTTTCTCCAGGTTCTCCGGTTTCCCTCCCTCCGCAAAAATCATGGGGCTGCGTGGCAGTGACGTCAAACTCAGACAAACAAACCGAATTTCTCATCTCCTTGAGTCCGATTTATGCCGTTTTTTAAAAGCAATGCTTTGTAATAAAAAAATTAAAAATAAAATGTGTTTCACCGTTTTCTTTTCAGTATAATATTACACTTGTCTGAGTCATGCATCTATTAAGCGGGCTATTTTTAGAATAGCCACGCAGCCCTATTCGATCATGGAAAAGTTTATCAGCTCATAGCTGTCACGTGCTACCCTCGTAAAGCAAAGTCGATTTATTTATTTTTTATTTTAAATAAACAGTTTGACAACATACGGATTGTCTTATGTATACCTTGTTTGTACTTTCTTCGTTCATGTCACCGTCATAACCAAAGTCTATACAGACTTGAAGTACCATTGATGGTATTGTGTCACTATGATAGCCGACAAAGGCATCGCCGATCTCAAATTGTCTACAAATAAAATATAATAAAAAGATTTGATTGGTGGTCGAGTCAAATAATGCACAATGGCCTACGCCCAATGTAAGGTAATCCAGAATGATCCACGTAACATTATCTCTGGAAGTGCCGATGTATACACCTATTTCAAAAATAGTTGCCATAGCGATAGGACATATAGGACATACCAGGACCAAAATGCATTATGGGTATTACAAGTACATTAAAGTAAATATGAAATAGGTATGAAATAGGTGTATGTATGAACGACACAAACGGCCTGCTCAATCTTTTGACTTACTTTTGACCTTTATACCGTTGAACTTGGGCTGAAGCAAAGTTTTGAGCCCAATCTCGTAGGTCGTCCACGATGCTCATCTGCGCTTGATCCAGGCTCTTAGACGTTACCAAGTAATGCTTCTCAAGGCGATTGATAAGTGGTATCGGGAATGTATTGTATACAACATCCTTCTCCGCAACGACAATAAGTCTAAAAAACATAATTCAAATAACAGTGTTTCAGAAATAGGATAGCTCCACGAATTGACATGCGTCGAACTTAAAAATAAATGGCTTGAAAAATTACCTAAAATCATTGTCGACTCTACACTTTACTCTGTGGTTGCCTAGACCAAGATCCACGTACTTTTGATCCGCACAATACACGTAATACTTTAAAGAAAAATAGTCTATTTAATGTATATTATAATACAAATAATTATTCTTAGTATAATTCCATGGTGAATATAGAGTTTCTCGCTTGCTGATTGGTTTAGAATTTTGTTATAATTCGCTTTAGTATAATTACACAGGTGAATACAAAATTTCCCGCGCGGTGATTGGTATAGAATTACGCCATATGTAGCGAAAGTCACCGGAATCGAAGGGCGCCTTGCGGTGAATATAGCTTTCCGGCGTTTTAAAAATGGCCGCTTCCCGATTTATTGATGTTTTTTTTTTTAATTATTGTTTTATTATATTAAAACACTTAGTCGCCTTAGTCTCGGTGAGACTCGCGGCTCAGTAAATATTCACCGATAATCACCTCGACTTCGGTGACTAATTGTTAAATATTCCCCGCGTGGTGAATAAAGCTCCAGCGAGAGCGATTGCCATTACTCATCTTTACTTGTTATCAGTAAATGCGTACAAAGTACGAGAATTATTTTAAAACAATTATTCTCCTGAGGCTCAGTGAATATTTACCTGGACGAATATTAATCGATTTTCACTTTGTTTTCGTCGAATAATTGTTAAATAGATAGACTTATACCTGGTTTAAAACATCGTAAAGACTCTCGTACAGTTTCTCCAGATTTAGTAGTACAACTGTTCGTCCGGTCTCCATACACACTTTAATTTGGTTAATGTTGCGGCAAACCTGCAAAGCAAAATGGGTCAGTGTAAAAATGATAAATCTGATAAAAGTATTTATAATAGAAAGTTTTTCAAACGTTAAAAATGAAGTCGTTATCTTACGTATTCACGTTAATCGATTCTTGGTTTTCACGTGACGTCATCGCCGCCATGTTGGTGTCCCATGAACAAAAGATTTCTCATTAGCGTCCATT
>JAUUIK010165463.1:0-11465 GCA_032270385.1 Urticina crassicornis | reverse complement strand
TAGAGAAATGGCCTAGATTAGCTGTACTACAGTGTACATAGTTGCAGCCTGTTGGAACTGGTCGTTATTTAAGTTGTAAAGGGTTTATTGAGAAGAAAATAGCAGGTCCAAAAAAATTCCTTGTGAGAAGTGGGAAGAGATTCAGGAAAATTGGTATTTTCATTGCATACCACAAGAGGTGTTTAAAATTTGTAGACTCATATGGCATGGGGAGGCCTAAATAATTTTCCATTACGCTCATTCTCAATGGCACACTCGGAAACATACATTTGCTGAGTCAACAAAGTAGACTTTGGTAGCTAGACTTCAATCAAAGTGTTTCTATGATAATTTCGTTTCATTTTACTGCACTACATCGGGAAAAAGACAGAATCATTTCAAAACACAAACGCATATAAACAGCAGTCGATGTGTCTGCATTTTTTAGGCATGGAAAAGTACAAGCTGTCTGTTATTTTTGTCTGGCAGATGCCACGGCTTTCACCTAATTTTCTTAGAAAAAGAGAAGATAATATTATATCTAGAAAATAATTAATAACAGCTTTACAGCCCATTTCATGTTTCGGCAACCCAGACTACTCCAGACATCTGGTATTTTGGCTTCTGTCAATCTAACTTCTCGTTCGAAGCAACGTTGGCCTCTACATTGTAGTAAGTTTAATTGATGGAGTTGTCATGGTCACAGAAACATGAAACAAGCTGTAAAATCAATCCGTAATTTCAATGCTCCAACTAAAGTTTCATTACTTTTCCGAGTTGCAAATGCCCAATTTCCAAGAGCACTCGCCTCTCACCACTATGACCAGGGTTTGATTCACCGACTCAGTGTCACATGTGAGTTGAGTTTGTTGTTGGTTCTCTTCCTTGCTTCAGGGGCTTTTCTCCTGGTCCTCCGGTTTTCCTCCCTCAGAAAAAAATCGACATTTCCAAATTCCAATTCGACCAGGAATCAAGGACCATCTGAAAACTACATAGGTAATGATGTGATCCTCGTAGAAGATGGTTATTTATTTGTTTTTTATTTAAAATGAACAGAAAATATTCATTAAACTTTTTTTTTTCTAGAAAACTGTGACATGGATTGCAAAGCAAACCTTCTTGTGACAGAGCTTTGGGATACAGAGTTGATAGGAGAAGGAGCCTTGCCAACACTCAGAGATGCATGTCAACGACTGCTTGAGGTAGATTATCCAGATTATCTTATCAAGGGTTTATGTTTCATTTGGTGGAGTGTTATGAGGACTCTAAGGGAGGGACATTGCAGACTGTGGAAACATTATCTGTTATTATAATGCATCTTAAGAGAAGGGTGAAATTCGGAGCACTGATACAGATATACAGGACTCGAAATAGCGGCCTGCCAATGGCCAAACTGCAGGCCATATTTTACTGATGGCAGGTGAAAATACAAATGGCAGGCCATAAGTCTAGGCCGTAACTTATTGGGGCTCCCAACAAAATAAAAAATGGCAGGCCGAATTTCCAATTCGATCATGGACAAGGGCCACAAGTTTATCAGCTCACAGCACTGTCAAGTTCTACCCTTGTAAAACAAAGTCGATTTATTCATATTTATTGTTTTATTACAGCCTGGGTTCATATGCGTTCCTGCTGCTGGTACAATTTACACACAAGTCATTACCTGTAAAGCATTGTGGGATATGCATCAGCTTGACCCTAATCAGGTACAATTTAATTCTACTATTAATATTAATAATCTTGATATACATTTGTATAGAATGTCCACCATCATCATCCATAATGGGTACACATGATATTATTATACTATGGTAAACAAAAGACTATAAAGTGGTCTGACAATTTTCTTTTTGGCCTACTGTATATTACTGAGTGTAAGTCAACCTTATGTATAAGTTGACCCCAATTTTTGAGGTAAAATTTAGGTCTAAATAAAAGGTCCACTTATACATGGTAATAGAGAAATAGTAAACGTTTCAGCGTGCACCCATTGTGTTATTGTATTGTGGCTATGTTACAAATATACAGTATATACTATGTATATAAAAAATATCTAAGATAGAACATGCATGCTGGGATATCTTGAACAATTTGATGTGTCATAGTAATGTCACAGCTAATATTACAGATCACCATTATTACTTGAACGTTACCTCACTGTTACATGTACTTCTCCGGTATCTTGCCATTTCCTTAACAATAATCATGGCCGTGACACTAACGCTACCTCACTGTCATTTTACATTTACCGTTACTTCACTGTAGCATATGTAAATGTATGTAGCATGTAAATCTGTTTTTATTTTTGGTAAAGTATATAAAGTTATTATGTGTTGCAAGTAGAGCCCAGTGGGTGTTCCGAATTTAGAAAGCTTGCAAATTTAGTGTCTATATCTGAGGACAGAGATTTTCTGTGCACGCCTGCACATTACTTCAAAATATTTTCTAAAAGCAATGTAAAACGGCTGCTTGTGTCTATATACTGTGATATAAACACTCTGGAGGTTGTAGAGCACTAGAGAAGTTAGAGAAACACTTGACTATTCCTTGTGTTCCTCTCAAACTTCTCTCATGCTCTACAACTCCTGTCGTGTTTATACCACAGTATATAGACACGCAGGGCCGTTTTATATTGTCATTCTTGATTTATCCTATAAAGTTTTTGATTCCATTCTTTACAGATACTTGGAGGTCAACAGCTGAAGTTACCAGATAACATGACACAATGTCTTGGTACTACAAGTGGTTTTGATCTTCATGTTGACGAAATCCATGACGATGAAATAGAATTTCTCTCTGAACCAATCCCTGTCCTGAGGTAAAGAATTATGTTAACTATAACAAGCGTGTGGTCAAGAAAGTGGGATTTTGATTTGAAGGTGGGCTTTGATTTGAAGGTAACCCAGACAGCCATAGGCTGGTTTTCACTGGGCCCTTATGAGATCAAGTTGGAATTTAGACATGTTGATTTTTACGGAGGGAGGAAAACCAGAGAACCCGTAGAAAAACCCTCGAAGCAAGGGAGAGAATCAACAAACAACTCAAGTTATTTTTTTGCATTTGTATGAAAATGTGGAAAAAGGAGACCAATATCCCAGTATCCGGACCAAACAAGGTCGATCAATAAGATGTTTATTATAAATCATGGCAGGAAACGAATTTTTTAATGTAGAAAAAATAGGTCTGGAAAGCCAGTCCAGACTGCAGGATTCTGACCGCTCAGAACACCAATCAGAGTGCTCCATTTTCATCCAGACTAGCCTGTTGTATAATAATTTTTTTTAATTGCAGGTTTGATTTCTGTGAAAATAATCTCAATTCCAACTGTCCAAATTTCTTCTCTATACCCAATTCCAAAACTTCAGTCCTTAAGGAGGCTCAATACCATGCTGATACCATAGCAACCAAGTCTGGTGTAGCCCATGGGGTTGCCATGTGGTGGTCTCTTGATATGGATCTTGAGGGGAAGATCACCTTGGAGACGGCACCAAAATGGGCGCATCCTGATGGAGATCAGTGCCAGGTAAGACATAATCAAAAATCTTGCAGGAGAATTAAGCAAGGGCTGGGGAATAAGCATGCATGCATTTCACTGCAGACCTGCAGTATATCAAAACTAAGGATACCAAAACCCTTAATTAGATTTGAGTTTAAGTTTGGTTAATCCTGAGCAGTGCATGAGCAAAGCAAATACCATCTTTTGCCTGAATAACAGCCTGCAGAAATCTGCAGTTTCC
This sequence comes from Urticina crassicornis, assembly GCA_032270385.1. NCBI lineage: Eukaryota > Metazoa > Cnidaria > Anthozoa > Actiniaria > Actiniidae > Urticina > Urticina crassicornis. Next base: position 7,749 of record JAUUIK010165463.1, on the reverse strand, counting down.
ACCTTCTACTGGAAGTCCTGGTTGTTAATTGTGGAAGGGGCAAAGCCCTGGCCAAATGGGAAGTTGGCAATCAACACAATAAGCTGTCTTGCATGGATTAGCACTCAACTTCTGCCGGAAGGGAAGCCAGATAACTGCAGCCAAATTGATGCAAGTTTTAAACTAATTAATTTTGGATTTCGATGCAAAAATAATGATTGCATTGGTTGGTATGTTTGCCTAGCAAAAGATGTCCACGAATTTAATTGGATCTGCATACGTTTCTTCAACAACAGCAGACTGACTTGAAAATGACTTGTGTTGGTGGCCGTGCAACAGCAAAAAATGTGCATTGAATTCTGCTCAAGCTTGAGCTCAATCAAAGTAAATCCAAGTCGTTGCAAGTACAACACAAGTTACCACAAGTAAAGGCCAAACCAGGGCGCAAGTTTCAAACTTCATTTGGCCAGGGCTTACATACTGTGTCCCACATTATTGCATTGTGAATAAACCTAGTTATATTTAGTTGAAGCTCATCTTGTCTTGTGGATTTATTTTTTTAGTGGAGAGATCACTGGATGCAAGCTGTGTATTATTTAAAGAAGCCGTTGCACCTTGACCAAGGTACATATGATAATGATATTGAATTTATATAGCGCACTTACATGTATATATGTGAATATATTCTAAGGCGCTTTACATGTGTGAAATGACGGACTGCTATTTAAGGCGCAGTTTTCAGCCACACAGTTTACAATCATAAGTGATAGTTAGTAGACACTGAGGATGGTCACTGCCAGAGTTTCTTTGCATCCTCAGTGGTTCTTTCACGTCCCTCCGATATAGGTTAGTAATAACTAATGAGAGCAGAATTCGTATGAGTTGGAATAAATACATTAAATTCGTGGTCGTGTTGTAGCTGTACTGTATTTTGCTGTAACCGTAACTATACGTTGTGATTGGATGAGACTCACGAAAACAATGGGAAGCCATTTTAGTGAAATTCTGCATGTCGGTACCGTGTATCTGGTCTAAAGCCTGGTTTTCACTTAGTTGGAAGTATAAGTACAAGCATTTTAGCACAACATAAGAAAACAAAAGCTTTTCTTCTACTGGTACTTCTGCTTCTTCATATAACACACATTTTTCAAGTGAAAACCTCCTTCTTATGCTTGTGTTTATGCTATGTTTATACCAGCATTACCATTTTACACCATGGAACCCTTGTTTTTCTTGTAGGTCAAGACATCAACGTCTACTGCTGTCATGATGAATACAGTTTATGGTTTGATGTCCAGCATAAACAAAGGTATGGCGACTTAGTTTAACCTTTCTAAATAGTTTATATACTCGGTACACTTGGGTGACTAAGGTGTAGTGTGGGTCTCATAGTTGGACTGGTGTTACTGACAGCCATGGGGGCAGTACTTCATCCTGAGGACATTGGATATGCTAATAACCGTGGGATGGCCTTGGCACCCAACCTCCATAAGCGCTGCAGGAATTAATAATATAGATGTAGTTTCAAAATATTCGTTTATCCAATACTCAGGCTGCATTCATTATAATTACTGCCAAGGAGGAGTGGCAGGTGAAATTTTGGGAGTACCCGAAATTTTTCAAGAAGCAAGAGGTCTTAATTTTTTAAGACATTGGAAGGAATGCTAATAAGCTCATTCTGCTCTGCTAATATCCTCATTCATTTATTAGCAAAGAGAAAAACTCTTGACAGTTATTTATTTATTCAACAGCCTTCAAACGAAAATAGAGCGTCCTATCTGTACTTGTGGAGCTCATATAACATGGAGTCGACATCGGTATTGTATGTTAAACGACCAGGAAAGAAACTCTGTCTTCCAGACCGCTCTCAATGAGGTATGTACGTAAAAACAAAGACAAAACGTCAGTTCTCTGGAACCTTTTTTTTTATTTGACGTCAAAATCTAACGACTGGCCTTCAAACCGTTAACTTAACACCTTTAAGATCGATATAGACCTTCTAGACTTTCTAAATGTCTACTGCAGTGTAAATTACTGTTAAATACACAAATCCTATCTAGTTACTTGAAGCAAAACCAACAGATGGCCACTACGTCGGTCTAGATAAAACCTCTGTACTTTTATGCTAAAGCTACAGATGGACAGATAAAATATTCCCTCAGTTCATTTTGTCTCTCAATCAAGGCAACGAGAGACGTTGATTGCATTACCTTCTGTCAGTGTTGCTATACGTTCAAACTTCTGCAAATTGTATCTTGACGCAATTGACGGTGGTGAAAAGGTTGTGCACTAAACCAGATACAAATATAACAATAGAGAGTTTTCCAAACTTTAAAACAATTAAAAACAAAGCTGTTACCTTACACACCCGTAAAGGAATATGTTAGTCTGTATCTAAGGGGCCGTTCATTAAATATAATTACATGTAAGGGAGGTTGTCAGACATTCGTAACTCAGTTTGCTTACAGCTTAATTACAATGTTGACCACGTAGCGTTGCAAAAGGTAGAAGGCTCTCCCTGCAAGTTGTCCTGCAAGTTGTCTTGCAATTTTCCGTTGTCACACGAGTTGCAAAGAGATGATATTACATGTGCAATTTCTTCGGCAATTTGTTTCACAATGGCGTTGCGTTGCGTGTTGCAAGAAAAATTACACATGTAAGTGGTAACTGAAAGACGTTGTTATCGTGGGTCAAGCGTGATTGTAACATTCAACCTTCATATCCCTGTACAAATACAAAACGTTATATCCACGTCTGGTAATAATATTTCTAATATTTCTAACTTTTTGTGTTTGAACTATGTCTTTAGCTTGTTATGTCAGGATGTTCTAGTGGGGTTTGCATCAGTGATAAGTCACTCCTTCCCTTAGCAGCAGCCAAGGCTGGTTTTAAAGAGGTATGGAAGAACTCTACTTATTGTATTGTGGAAATATGGTATTTTCTAAATTGTGTGAAACCGCTTGAACTATCAAGGCGAATAAACTGTGGATACACAGTGCAATATTCCCTGCAACTTGTCTTGCAAGAAGTGTCTACACGTTACAACACTGACACAAGCTCTTGCAATCGTTGCCAAAGATAGAAGCAAATTCTACTTTTGGCAACAATTGCTGCAACTTGTCTCACATTAAATTTTCGGATCGCACAGTATGGTATACGGACAAATGTTACGTGCAACTTGTATTGCAATGCCATGTGAGACAAATTGCAGGTACACTTGCTCTGTGTATCTGTGTAACTGGTCACATAATATTCCTTTATGTTGGATGGCAAACGTTTTTATTTCACACCCCCCCCCCCTCCCCAACTTTAATATTGACCAATCCTTAAAGCATGTTAAGTTATTGGGGGGGGGGGGGGGATTAAGTTATTGGACTTTAGCCAGTTTGCTCGCATTTTGATTTCATTTGACTTTTAACGAATAACAGGTACCGGACCCGTTCCAATCTTTTGAAATAGAATGTACATTGCTTGGATACAAATCCAGGCCCCACTCCAGTGGTGGATCTAAGGGGTGTGGTCAAAGGATCTTCACCCCATTCCAAAATCAAAATGCAAGAAATGGCGTTTTAGATTTAAAAACAGTTCTCCCTAGAAGGTTGTGCTTGCAGCCAACATCGTGAACCTACACAAAAATAGAGGATAGGACCCTCATTCGCTGTACCCCTGCACTCATAAACCTTGTTTTAGTGTATCCTTGCTATCCATTGTCATGCTATATTGTGCGTTTACTAATAGACCAAATGCAAAAGGCAAAAATGTATATGCAGAGTACACAATAAGCCTCACAATCATACATAAAACTATAGTGTCATCCTAGCGATCTTTTGTTTTTAACACACAAGGGAGGCTTATTGTGTATCTGCATATCATTACTTGCACTTTTGCATTTGGCAGCTGCTATTATTTGGCTTATTTTCATTTCAAATTTGTTACGCTATGTCCTTAGGTTCTCTTACTGGAGTCTTCGATTTCCTTCACAAAGCTCTTACAAAAGGTCTATTATTATAACAATAAATTGCCAGTCAATGTGCTTTTATCACACGGCGGCCATCTTGAAAAAAGCTATTGTCTTCCCCCCTTAACCCCGCTTTGAAGAGTTCAATCGAGGCAAAGGGGGGCAGAACAATTGTTTTTATTCTCCTGGGATTAAAGATGGCGGCGCGTGATAAAAGCCCATATCTAAAGTGTATATTTTTGAATTTATGTTTGCAAAGCATTGTGGTGAAGGTGCAGTCACCATCTTTTTCGTTTTCTGAAATAGCAATATCATATGCGTATATCTTTATCGTTGGAGAATAGTACACCGGATTCGATCATGGCTGCCATGCACTTTTCAAACCACAATTCTTTTCATAAAAACAACCAGTGCCACTGATCTAAAAATATACTTGAAAAATAATATGTTTTGGAAAGTTTAGATATTATAGCAAGTATTGCTGTAAAGATATCGCAGATTAAACCATTTAATAGACAGATTGTAGACACGGCTGTAAGCCCCGATTTGATGATTTAAAATGGTATCTTCACAACCATTGTTGTTTGTTTATACTTGACTTTTTTAGATTGAACGTCTTCATTGGGACGAATTAGTGTATTCAAAGGGGACCGGCGTTCAGTAATTACACGTGGGGTGGCGCCGGGGGGAAGGGAGCCGGGGGATCGTAAAATAAAGACATACTTCAGATTCAACTTATTAAGTCAGTGCTTAAAGACTTCACAATTTGAAGCGAAATTATTCTTGATGATTTTGCAAAATCAAAATTTCGCGCTCGCTCGCAACGCTCCTAAAAAACTGACTAACAGCAAGTCTAGAGATACAGTAAATCTAAGTAATTTGAAAGAAAATAGGCAAAGAATTATGGTAGTGGTAGTCAAATGACGCCATCATGCAACCATCCTATTGGCACATGTACTTACATGTACATAGCCTCCCCTCCCTTCCCCAAAGTATGATTAATGAACGGCCCCTAAAATGTTGAACTTAACATAAAATAAATAAGCGGCAGTCAAATGTGGATTAATATGTTGAAGTATTAATATTCTGTTTAATATATTTTCTTTACTTTTAGATTCTACATATCAATGAGCTAACTGACCGAGTACGTGTATTGGACAAAACCCTAGAAAATGCCTCCAAAGATGATTTCCCCAATGGAAAGGTAACCATAGATACGTGTGATTGACAGTAGTTCATTGTGATTCACAACACCAGACCAAAGATCAATATCAAAGATCGTTATCAGTTCCTGTGGATCTTAGGTTCTTTTTACGGGACTATGATCCGCAGGTGGGGCGGTATCCCTAGCGCTAAGTCTCAAGGTCAGTGTTTATTTCACCCAATCTAACGCTTGGGTCACCCTGCTTTCGTGTAAACAGTGCCTTGAACGATAATTGTACGTTGCGCGCTCGGGACACAAGACAAACAATTTGTTCCTTTGAACATTTGTTTTTATTTTAACTTTGCGACCTGTAACAAGCACTTTGATGATAACAAAACACGGTTTTGACGGTTTTATACTATGATAAAACATGGCGTTTTAGCCAATCTGAGCACGCGCTTATCGAATCCATCGCGCAATTTGTATTGAAAAATAGAAAACTTGTCCGTTGTGCTGTGTGCAGTTATAAAGCACTTGTCAGAACAGAAGTGTTGAGCGTGCGCACGTATTGGTTTCTTTAAAATCTTGCTACCTAAATTATAAACAAGAAATCGCAATGAGTCCTCTCAAAATTAAGGATTAATTTCGTTCACGGCGCGACGCGGGTTATTTTGTGACATTTTGGACGAAACAATCTTGAAATTAATCCTTAATTTTGCTTTTCACCCATGCGATGACCGATACTGAATCTTACAACAAGAAAAAACGTCCATTTTATTAACAGGTCGACGCTGTCATAGGAGAACCCTTTTTTAACACCAGTCTCTTGCCTTGGCACAGTCTGTACTTTTGGTATGCTGTTACTACGATACGAGAGCTTATTAACAAGGATGTCAAAGTTATGCCCCAGGGGGGTACCCTCAGAGGTATTGCTGTAGAGTTCAAGGACCTGTGGAAGTACCATTCCCCTGTCAATAGGGTTGAGGGGTTTGATTTGTCTCTGTTTGATCAGCTGATTGAGGTGAGTAATTTGATTGACAGTTGACGGTCGGATTTATGCGGCCACGAAAAGATGATAGGCAGACAACATGGCTTCAAGACGACGCTGCGCTAGTTCGTGCGCGCGTCGTCATCTTCAAAGTTGGCGGCGTTATCAGGATGTGAAGAACTTACGGTACTGACTTACAGCACGTACACCGTGCAACATGCCGTAACATTGAAATGGCTTCCCATTGTTATCGTACGTCTCATCCAATCACAACGTATAGTTACGGTTACGGCAAAATACGATACAACGTCAGCACTACGAGATTGTGTTACCCATTCAAAACGGGAACAATAGTAAATAAGCCAGGCTTCAAATCTTGGATAGTCTTCACTCTCAATCTTAACAACTATTACAACTTGTACTTCACCCGTGTACGACTCTACTACTCAACTGCGCCACACTACTCTCGTAATACACTATCCTACTCGTCTTACGTTACGTTATACTAGCTTTTTGCGCTACTGAAAATTGTCGTTTTTTTTTCTCCCACTCATACTAAATCTGTAGCGGCACTAAACTTGGTTATTCACGTTCTGAATGCATCGAAAGCTTGTGTGCGCGCCGCCTTCCTTAGCTTTTATTGTATTTGCCAAATCTGCAGTCTGACAGTCAATTGTCAATAGTGCGATAGTCAATAGTGCGATAGTCAATTGTCAATAGAAGGTACCCTTGGGTTCTTGATAACAGACGCGCTTGCGCAGGGTTAACCGCATGTCATGCAACGTTGCCTGCTTTAGCGAAATTCCTCCATCCACCTCTGACATTGTCACACGCATCATTGCTTGCAAACTTGCAGAAGTAAGATCAAGTTCTACTTCTGCGATGTTGCGTGTAATGTTGCATCGTGTGTCCACATCCAAACAGTTAACGCCTCATTTCGTGGTTAAAATCAGAGCGAGGTGATTTTGAGCTATGCTTTGATCGAACAGATTTCGTTTGACTTTAAAAGACTTGCAGCATGGAAGTTCCATAACGTGACTCCGCTGTGTCCCAGCATTCTGACTGAATAACATTGATTTCAAGATTTGACATTGCTTTGTGCCGTATTAAAAAAAAAACTAATATGCAATCTGACCTATACTGCTACTAAGTTCTTCAAGGAAATAAGTGATGTCCAAAATTCTCTGATAATGATGGTATCTGGACTTTGCTTCCATGCCTTCATTTCTTCTGACAATACTATAAATGTATAGCTGAAATCTTTTTATTTATTAATAATTCAAACTGACCTGATATAAGATATCTCTATGTACTATTTTTTGTTTCAAATTGTTAGAGTTCAAAGCTGAAAAATGAAGAAATAGATGGTGATTCTGAAACCTGTATTGCTCTAGAGCCGCACCACGTTTGGGAGTATCCATGTAAAGCAATGAGTGATGTATTTAACCTGATGGAGTTTGACTTCACTGAGCCAATACCAGAAAAGTGTGTACATAATAGCGGAAGTGTCACAATCACTGGGTAAGTCTGGTTGAATGAGTACCTTGCCCTACCCCCAGCTCTAAACACCCTCCCTACACCAACAGCCTCTCTACACCAACAGCCTCTCTACACCAACACCCTCTCTACACCAACACCCTCTCTACACCAACACCCTCTCTACACCAACACCCTCTCTAC
>JAUUIK010165130.1:0-11474 GCA_032270385.1 Urticina crassicornis | reverse complement strand
TTTTGTTGTGAATAAACAAAGAACAACATTCTTTCCCATTCATATTTTATATTTTGAATATGATGGAGAAGCTTTTTATTTTTTTTTGGTCTGCGTTTTTATGGAACTTTAGTTCCTATAAAGTGCTTATAATTTAGAAAAAAATCCTATATTTATTTTCCTATATTTATAACTTGCACAGCCTATATTTCCTATCAGATTTTCCAAAAAGTGGCTGGGATGCCTGATAATGTATTATTTTGCATATTTTTGGATCAATAATTTGCCCAGCATCACATTCCAGTGTGTAATGTAACATTTCAGGAATGGTGAATTGAAGTCAGTTGTATTTTTATTATGTATTTTAGTATCTGCAGTTCTCTTCTTCTTCTGGGGTGTAATTCTGGACAGCCACTTCTTGAGAAGACCTGGTCATTATTTAAGGTATGTCTCTTAATGTTTGAAAGAAAAAAGAGTGATATTGGTAATGTTTGTTAATCCATTTATAACTTCAATTTTTTACTACAAATAAAAGCAAAACAGATAAGTACTTTTCACATTAATAAAAATATAATAAAAACACAAGAAAGAGCAAAAGTGATGGGTATTTCAAATATATATTTAGGTTTTCAGTAATTGTTATGCTTTTTCCTGTAGAATATGATGGATAATTCTATCAAGCCATCAAAAGATTCATTCTTAGCCCTACTTGATCTGCTGGCTGACAATGACGAAGGCCAAAAACTGTTGGATGCTTTGGTTTTGCACAGTGACCCGGCCATCATTCCATCGGCCAAATGTAATAAAGTTGTCATCATGCATTCTAAAGACAATGCTGAAATGGTTGCTATAAACGTTGCTAGTGTGTTCAGTATAGCGAAAGAAAGGGATCCACAGCTAGATGTTGAGGTAACTTGGTATTTGTGGCATTCATTAATATGTAAACTCATTTGTCTCACAAAAAACTTATAAAAAAATAAACAGGAATATACAAAACAGGTGACAAGCAATCTGCAATGGTGAAAATTATGTTTTTTGGAATATTTTTATTTTTTATGAACTCAGTGAAATATAAGAATCATAAATGAAGGACTACAAGTAATATTTACAACATGAGCGGTCGTGTTGTATCAGAGCCGAAGGCGAGTGATTGTAGATCTGATACAACACGGCCACTCATGTTGTAAACTACTTGTGAAACGTCTAGGTGTTTAATTTCATGTTCTAAAAAAATACTAAGATTTAAGTGAATTTGGCTGAGAAAATTCAAGTTTAAAGTTTATGCAAATGACGATGATTTTGTATTAGAATTACAACCTCCACGGTTATAATTTCTATTGTGTTTTCCTCATTAATTATTCATGAGTTTTTTAAGAATAGTTATAAAATCATTGTGTATTTCACAAACATTTAGAATTTGTTATCCAGTAAATAATATATGTAGCCTGTACTAAAATGGTTAAAATAATAGGAAATACAAAATCCTCGGCTGCACTTCATGAGTCCACAGCAAGTCCACGTAAATTGTGATGACATAAATTAAGAGTCCACACCAGAGAAAACCAGTGGAAATCTGTTTTTTTTACAACAATATTTAGAAAAAATACAAGGAAGTTTCGTTACAAAGCACGACAGCTAAGAAAGACCAAGTGTTGTCTATAACCCTCTGGAAAATTTAACATTTCTAAATTCCAATTCGATCTTGGACAAGGGCCACAAGTTCATTCGCTATTAGCTATTAGCTATTACGTGCTAACCTCGTAAAACAAAGGCCTTTATTATTTATTTTTAAGCATTTTTTGACAGTTTTATTTGCTTGTTTTGACATTGTGAATATTTTTTTCTTTTTAATTTTCAGACATGGAATGTACTTTTGAGAAATTGTTATTCAGATAAATTCCACTTAGTGAATGAAGCCCAACAAGTACACAGTATGATGAAACAATTCAACATTCCTTTAAAGGCTGAGGTACTTTTGAATTTTTAAAAATCTTATCAAGTGGTCATCATAAGAGCAGAAGAAACATCAATGGCCTTTAAGGCGCGATTACACTGTGCAATTTTCTCTGCAACTTGTCTTGCAACAGTTGCACAGAGCATTGTAGCGTGTAACCTCCAGCGCAATTTGAAAAAATGTTGCGACAAGTTGCAGCAATCGTTGTGAAAAGTAGAGTTTGTTTCTACTTTAGGCAACAATTGCTGCAACTTGTGTCGAAACGCCGTTGCAAGACAAGTTGCAGAGAAAATTGCACCTTGTAATCGCGCCTTTAGTATTTTGCATTTTATTTAAGGCAAGAGTATGCAGGTATCCCAGCGCTCCTATGTTTTCTATGTGTTATAGAGGATCCTATAAGACAATGCACCCTTATTACGCTTTTAGAGAAGGAATGACTTAAAGGTCCTCACTTTTAGAAAAAAGAACAAAAAAACAGAAAAAACCTCCTATATTTCGAATGAAATTCCAATATTTCCCCCATATTTGAAATCCAATTATCCAGTATTTGCTATGTATTTCACTTATTGCTTAGATTCCTGGAGTATGTTTTCTTTTCCAGTTGCATTTGTATTAACAAGCACTTTATTCCTTTGATAGGGCTACAATGGTCTGCTCTGTGCATTAAGTGAGGCAAATCTTACCATATCAGCCATAGAAGTGTTTAATACCTTAAGCCTGGCCTCTGGTCATCTAAAAATCAATGATTATGAACCTTGCCTTAAAGCTCTGGTTAGTGCCTTGATAAGGTCAACACAGATAAAAGAGTTAGAGAATGTTGTTACGTTTGCAACAGAAAATAGATTTATGGTAAGAGGTGTTTTCATATGCTTATACAAGTTGAATGTTATATTTTTATAGGACAATAAGAATCTTAGAAATATCGGTTTATTATTGATAAAGTAAGAATTTATAAGGAAATGTATGTTGGTGGGCAAGCGTTGTCCACCAAGGTTGGCAAGCATTGTCAACCAACATACATTTCCTTGTAAAATTTCGAATTTCAAAAATTCATAACGTCCTCGATATTAAACTGATTTTTTTCCAAACTTTGGATTTTTACTAATTTTAACACAGTCTTTCCAGTCGTAGTATTAGTTTTTGATTTTGAAGATTTTTCAGAAGGGGTGTTACATGCCATTAATGTTGTTAAATAAAATCACTTTGTCCTTTATAGGTGGAGGAAAAGGCCCTGTTGTTGGTTATAACCCAAATGGAATTAGAACAAAGATATGAAATAATCCACAATTTGTTTAAAAAGGTACATCGAAATACAAAATTATTAAGATTTGATATTATATTATCTTGTTGGCCTAGTAGGTTATGGCCTGCCATCTTTGTTATGTCACCCACTATTCCTGAAATTTGGCCTTTTTTGCCATTGGCAGAGTGTTGTTCAGAGCCCTAGTTCCAAATATGGCAGCACAGTCTAGTTATCACTGGCATAAACTTCAATATTACTGTAGTTTAAATAAATCTTGTTATTACTAACTACATGTACAGTAATCAATGCTGTCCTCCTTGCAGTTGCCAACCTTTACAATTAAAATTCTAAATAATATGTGCTGTTATCATATATAGCCATTATTAAATCATAAGTGGATAAAGAGATTTGGTTCACGTTTTTCACATAAAGTTGGTTTTTATAGTTGCAGAGTACAAAAGAAGCAATACCTATAGGTGTGTTTCGTAAAGTTCTATCCACACTTGAAAAATGGGCTGAAAACCCAGCTGCATCCCTGGCAGTTTATGCAGCAATGCGCAGAGCATACCCAATCATTCCAGATCCCTTTGTACAGAAAACTGACCGTGATTCATCGGTGATTACAAGGTATGTAGTTTTAAAAATATGCATAAATCAGAAGATTTGTGAATCCTAAAAAAATCATCCTACATGAAACACCATACCTAAATTATTATTATTATTAGTTGTATTTAATAATATTATACATTACATTATATTATATTATCATAATATTAATAATAATAAACCAATCAGAAAGAAACATTCAATTAAACAAGTAGAAAAATTGTCGAAATATAAAGATCTCGAAATAGAGATTACAAAAATGTGGAGTATGGAAGTCAAAACCACACATGTACCTGTTGTAATTGGGGCCCTTGGATTAATAAATAGAGGTTAGAAAGTTACCTATTTACATCAGTATTCAAGAACTGCATAAAATTGCCCTCCTTCGCACAGCATTATTATCAGAAAAACACTTATGATTAAGTAGTATATTTCGCTCTTACTCTCCCAAGGCCTAGGGAGTGGACCCGGAGAGCATAGAGAAATTGTAAGCAAAAGAAAGCATAATTTTGAAATAAAAGGATGATAATAATAATAATATTTATTATAATATTTATTTAACGTGGGTTTCACAAATACATTGAATAAAATGCTGGCAATTTGGCCCACTAGATCAAATTAGTAACAGAGCAGGGTTTTGAAGTCTTACAGTGAGGACACTCGAACCGTGAACACTTTGAGGTTTTTTTATACTTTTTTTTTCCTTTATCCCTTGTGTGAATCGATTGGAAATATGATTTATTTTGAACAATAAGATTATTTGAGTTCAGTGCTTCATTTTCAGAAAGTTTGAAGCAGTTGAAAGTTCATAAAATAAAAAATATAAAAAATATCCAGTGTTCATGGTTCGAGTGCCCTCACTGTAAATGAAATTGATGCAGAGTTATAAGCATTTAAAACTATCAAAAAACACGAAAGCTGGACGGCATCAGTGACTTACATGTACGGTCCTTGACTGTATTTCTCATACTAATCTTTCTAATTTCTAATCGCTATAACTTTTCAGAATTTTGTGCTCCAGCACTGTCGTGACTTCCATAATGGGGGAAAATGGGATTCCTCTCCACAGATTTACGCATGGGATTTATAGAGAGGATTTTGTTTTGTTTTAGTGACCCCAATGTTGCTGCCAACACAATCCACTTGAAATTAGGCTTACTTAGCTTACATCGTATTATTTGGTATCTTTTGCAGTGACAACAAAACATTGAATCCACTGAATCCAATCAAACACCAAATAATGTGTAAATACTTTCTGAATAATACTTGTGCTTATGGAGATACATGCAGGTTTCTTCATTCAACTCCTGCCATGCCTTCTTGGTCGAATTACACTACTCAGTCAGGTAAGTGCTAAATCTAAAAGTTATAAATAAACCCAGTAAAATATTAAGCAATTATTACACGACCTGGTATTTTGGAGTGCAAATATGGGAGCGTATTACACAGGTGCACGCGCAGCCAGTTTGAATTTGTCAAAATAAACCATATATTTTTCGTCATCTGTCACATAATTTATTATTTTTATTCTTTCTTGCCTGAGAACAGGTGCGAAAACAATTACTCATAAAAATACACACCTGTATTACAGTACACAACTTTCAGTGTAATAACCTCTATTTATTGGATGAGGTTGAGCAATGCTGTCTGCAGCAGATGCAAATAACTGATAGCGAGACACTGACATAATCATGATATTTTGCGATAACTGAGTTCAATAATCATTTTATCATTTGACTCATTTAATTTTTAGTGACTTTTCTTGTGTTTTCGCTGGTTGTCACAGATATAATACTATCAGTGTCTTCCTCTGAGAGCGCAGGGAAATGAGCCGCCATATTTACATTGTGATTGGTCGATAGTGCCCATGCTCAGACCATTATTTACAGTGAAATTTCACTGCACAAGCTCGGACTGTTATTTGCAGGTCTCACTGTATTACTGGAATATTGTGAATAAAGTACAACTTACTGAAGATCTCTTGTTGGTATTTTGATAATCAATTCCAATATCTGTTCCCATGTTTTAGACAATGCAACAGTGGCTAACAGCACTTCACCAGAAAGAAAGAATCCATTTGTTCTTAGAAGTGCCTCTTTTCCTATGCCAGGACAGCAGATACCACTGCCACCCCCGCCACCAGCTCCATTTGCCATTAGTACTACAGCTCCCTACAACCCTTTGATACCACATCCTGCACTTTATGTACCAAGTGGTCCATTTGTTTTAAAAGACCCGCTAATGAGCGTCCAATCTCAAACTGGTCCAACACTACCATTTCACATGGGTTTTCCTAAGGCTCCATTGTTTACAGCATCTATTCCTAATGTTGCTTCAGCTAATAATCAGCCTGACATTAGTATGCCTAACCCTGGTGCCATAGAAGCAGGAGGAGAACGGCGCAGTTTGGATTTAGGATCCTCAACAGCATCAGTATCTAATTCAGATACACGTGGTACACATTCTGCTCCAATCCTGTCAGGTTCTCGCAGTGATGAAGGATTTCACTTTCCAGTAAAATCAGAAGTACAGTTCTATAAGGCTAAAATAATGGTAAGGATAGCAGTTGACTTCTATATAAACCACTTTTAATATTTGCAAGCTTTAACCCAAATAATGAATTTCTACATAATCCTGAAGATTTAAAATATGTTACTTTGTGGACACTCGAAACGGGACCAGTTAAAAAAAAACACCATTTAGAGTTCAGTTTAACTGAACAAATCACAGTTCTTTAATGTCGAGATTTGATTGTCAAGTTTTCCTCAGGTGGTCCCATTTGGGGAACTGAACAGTAATCTTCAACGGCTGGCGTGCACTTGAACCACTAATTATTTCAAATTTACTCGTCTCAAATTATCTTTTTATCCTTTCCGATCAACTGTTTTCAGTTATTGTTGTAAAAAACAATTTACGATAGTTTCTCGTGGTATTTCCTTTTATTCACCATGGTTTTCCACTTGGCTGCTCCACGTGAATCCACAACAGTTTTGACAACGTGATGACGCAAACCGTGGTGAAGAGGACATACCACGAGAAACTATCGTAAATTTGTTAAATTGTTCACAGTATGACAAAGCGAATTAAGTTAGTTAAATATAACTCGTTGTATTATACACTGACGCAGCCTATACTAGTTTACTCGCTAGTTTTATTTTTTAGTTACACACACAAACGTAATTGGTAAAATAAACAATAAATATATTATGACGGAGTAATGAAAACCACATGAAAGTAACAACCTGTTGTTTTGGTTTAAATTTGGTAAACATTTTTCTTAAACACTTTCAACCTTCCTTTTTTCGCAGAAAGCAACCGAGGAGAAAGATTTAGAAGAACTTGCAAGACTGTATGTACAAATGAAAAAAGAGCAAGTTGCAGTCAACAATGAAATGCTGTTACTGTTCTACAACTGTTTCGTTGCTGGCAAAGACATTGGAGAATCGTTGTCAAGTTTTGTCGCCATTATAGATATCCAACTTGACATTCCTGATGCGGATGAAGATTCAAGTCAGAAGGAGGCACTTGATGTCGATGATCACAAGTTTATTGGTGAACTTGGGGTGGCATTAATGCAGCTTTGTAGGTCACACAAGCGACTGGATGAGGGTTATTTGGTTCTTCATGTACTGCACCAATATGGAGTCAATTACTTCCATTATCCAGGTAAATTCCATACACTTACTGATGTTTCTGTGATAAAAAATAAACAGTGTCGAAATACCTGTAGCTCGATGTTGCGTGAAACACAGTGCAACAATACTTATTTCCTCTTGAAACGTGTCTGTGATACTTCAGTACGTTTTATTTTGACCCTCAGCAGTTTGCTCTAATTCCCAACCAGGTTTAAAGTATTGCACTCTGAGGTTATGCAAGTTAAATGGCTTTTACAATGTTATACACTCGATCAAACAATGAAGAGAACTTCTTAGTCCACGTCTTTATTAGAAAAAAAAAAATCAAAGTATCAAGCTAGTCAAATTGTTTTAGTTAAAAAAAAAGTTAATACATTTTGAAGTAATGGTTAAGTTTGACTTATAGTTCTTGCGTATCGGCGGAGGGGACGTTTCTGATAGCATCATTGTTATTTCTATTTTCAATAGCTTCATTTGTGCCCAATGCTAAAGTCCTTTCTTCACAAAGTATTGCTCTTCTTGCTACGGACATGTGCCTTTGTCTAGAAAAAGATCCACAGTTTGATGGTGCTGTAGAAGTTCTCAGGGGATGTAATTATGCTATTCCTGTAGATGGAGGGGTTCTTTCCATAGAAGAAGCTGAAAAAAGACGTTTTTCTTTTGAAAAGCTTGCTGCACACTATCTCAGTATTGGCAATTATGTCGTAGTATACGAGTTGCTTCAGCATGTTGGTGATAAAGATTTGTTTGGGATGACCTCACTGAAGTCTATTTATAATGAACTTCTTAAGAAATACATTGCTGATAAAAAAGTTGATGATGCCATTGGCGTCATAAGGGAAATGGAGTCCGAACTTATTTCTAGGGATCCTAATGTTCTCAGAGCACTGGTAACGTGTTTGGGTGACATAGGACGATTTTTACAGGCCAACGAAATATTTAGGAGCAGTTGTTTGCAAGGTGCCTATCCTGCATTTCCTTCAGGAGATGGATTATGGAAAGCTACCATTTGGACAAGCTTCTCTAAGTTTGAGATCCAGTTTTATTTGGAACAACATTTGCAGCTCTTAAACAAGTACGTTGAACAAAACAGATTTGCGAGTCAAATGCCATATGATGAAAAACATTTGAAGTCTCTTAGAATTATCATCTCAAGCGAGGAACAAAGTAGGTCTGGAAATAACATGACTGTTGATGCGGCAAGACAAATGCAAGAACAAATAATAGAGATTCTTTGTACCGACTTCAATCCCCCACTAAGCTGTGGAATGTCAGATAAAGTAGGGGTAAGACTTTAAGTATTCACCTTTAATCACATTTGAAATTTGTTTGCCGTCTGAAAATGTTTTTCCAATCTGTTTTTGTGTAAAGGTTTGGTCTAATTTTTGCTTCAATGTTCCTTACAGGAAGTCATTGTAAATCCTCGTAGTTTGAGAAGGTGGTTCTTGGCTAATCCCGCTCCAGAATTGCAGACCTCGCCTTTTTCAGAGTCAGATGGCAGTGGAGAGCATCAAAGAAATGTAATGACCTCACAGGGAAAACCTGGTATAACCATTCGACTGGATAATCCTAACCACAGTGACTCTCAGCAAAATACACTTTATGAAAAATATGAACCACGCATTAGACACACTGTCTGTGGGCATCTGACACGATACCTAAGGCAAGGGAAACTCGCCAATAAGGTAATGGAAAATTGCACAATATACCTTAAATCTATTTTTTCAACTTACAACTCGAATGCCTTTTAATCATTCAATAATATATTTTAATACTCTAAATACGAATCAAGGTAACAAGATAGAATTGATTTTGAGACTGTTTGCATTTGCTCCATTCCCATATTTTAGGATGAATTTAAAAGATTCGCCCGTGAGCTGACCCAAGACTATCTTCAATGCTCTAATTTGGTCGATCTTGATAGAGACTACAAGCAAGTTCGTGCAAAAGTTGTCACCTTTGTAGACAAGTTTTTTGAGAAACGACACAAATAACTTTTTATCAAGTAACCAAGAGCTGTAAGGCATCAATGAACGGCGGTTTTGGGCTCGTGATGAACATTCAAATGAAGGTCATGAATCATAAGTCATGTCTTGCTCTTCAATTTCAACAGGACATGTGTGACCTAAAGCATTACGATTTGATGGATAACAGCTAGGCTAGAGGTTTCCAAAATATGATTTTAGGTCATGTGATTTGAGGCACAATCACAAAAGTTATGTACTATTTTTGAAGAAGAAAAAGTTGTTATGGACATATAACTGTTTTAGTTAGTAACAACTTATATTTGTATTGATGGAGGACTTTACTAGTAGGTCTGTTGTTTGTTAAAAATGTTAAATTTATTTAATTTTTGAACAGACTAAATACATAAAAATTTAACATGAAATTGTGTTGTTGGTTTTTGAAGGTCTGTAAAAAGGACTTTCCATCAAAAAGTTGCATGGTACTTCAGAAAACCTGAATTATGTGATCAACAAATCTTTTCCTTTTATAAAGCCTTTTATGTTATATGTCTTGATGGCTTAAAGGTGGCAACAACATACTAGACCTCTTAATTATTTCAACAATGTAGTTTTTATAGTGAAACAACAACATAGTTGTTTAGAATGAAGAACTTGTGGAAAAGGCATCTTCGGGGACAATGAATGATGCTGCACGAGGGTGTCTGTTTGAAGAATTTGTATGCTTATCAGTTTTGATTTGATCTTACGTATACTGAAGAGTACTGAACATGAATCTGATGTGGTACAGATTCAAAAGATACTTCTTGTCATAACTTCTCTGTGACAGCACAATATTGTGGTAAAATTTCGTTGTCTTACTTGAAAGGACTTGTTTAAATGTTTCTTTTCTGTAAGGAACTTTCTAATAGTCTCGGAAACTTGGCAAAGGAAATTTCCTTGTTTTTTGTTGTTGTTGTGCTTTTTCAGGTGTATTGAAGTGGAATGTGTTTTTTCTATGAACTGAATTCCAATTGAATGATTGATTGATAGAATGAAGAGCAAAAATTGTAATGTGCAGTATGTATGTAAGGTTTGTGTGGATATTTTATGCAGTTATTTTGCAGTTGGGAAAATGTACAATGTTAGTAATTGCATGCAATTTAATGTATAATTACTCATTTATGGAAACGGAAATTGTTTAAACAGCTATTTAAATGTTTATCCATATTTTGTATCGCCTAAAAGCTGCCAAATCATATGTGACTCAGAAAGAAACGTGTATTAAGTGTAATAACCTCTATACAATCCATGCAGTCATTGATAAGGTTTGTATCATTGTTTCACCAGGCTAAACATTTCTATATTCGTAACATGAGTATACCTAAAAGTACGACTAAAGACCCAACGCTATAATTTTCACAAGAGGTAACTTCATTTTGTTTGTAAATAAAAAGTGGTGGCCATCTGATGTAGTTTTAACAATTTTAACTATTTTTTACGATAGATCAAAGTTTTTAATTTCTTGTATAGGTTATTTAAATACCAACCTGTTGCTCAGATTTAAACCGTTTTTGAACAAACTAATCCAATAGTGCTGTTGCAATAAGTGAGTTAGCTATAAGGGTGAAAAGTGTGTGGGTCACGGAACCATATAGACTTGACTAAATTTGCTTAAATTAACATCTTTCAAAAACCTTATTATTTAAACATTGCATGTGATTTACGAGCACAGTGATAAGCACCAGAGTTTTATTTAAACTATTTTTATTCAGTGCTCTGTTTTGTTCTTATTTTGTAGAACTTGCTTGCTTCGTTTTATTTACGTTAGTCTACAATCTTTTTTATCCAGTTTTACCGTTTTAGTACGATGCCAACTTAAGATTTGTAAAAACTATTTTTAATCTGCAGTTTATTGTTCCATATGACATATATTGTACATTTGATTGTTTGAAAATAATCTTTAATTTTTCTTAATCTGTCCAAACTACATTTTTTTGCTTAAATGTATTTTATTTGTTTATCTGTTTATTAGTGAACATATTATTTATAATGCCAAACATAAAACATTAACAGTTTGCATGATTTGCATAATTTAATTTTCAGCAGTTTTG
>JAUUIK010164685.1:0-11488 GCA_032270385.1 Urticina crassicornis | reverse complement strand
TTATGCTAGCTATCAAGGGGATATACTTTAAATTGGATCAAAAATTGAAGACTTACGAGGCAAAATAAATCACATAAATTTAATCGCTGTAAACTTCTCGCTAAACATAGTAAAGTTTGTATGGGCATCGACTTGAAGATCCCCTGCGTGACGTCACTCGACCCAGACTCCCAATACGCGGTCCTCTTATGAAAATGCGCGTTTTCAAACCGCATTTAAAAAACGGGAATAAACCCAAATGAAGAATTATTTTCATTTTTCGTATTTTTATGACTACTACTTCATATTAGGATAGGTCTGTAATTATGCATTGTTCCCAGGTGTTGCGTGATAAATTTCCCCCGAAGATCTACAAAAATATCGTTATTTGAAATAACATACTAAAGTTAGAAAAAATGTCAAATTTCATGTGATGTGTCACGCAACACCTGCAAACAGACCATTCATTATTGACTGAAAGAGATGCTGGCTAATCAAAAATCACCCCGAACTCATTAAACAAAAGGCGTTTATGGATGTCTTTCAAAAGGCCCTTGACTTGATCTGGGATCACCAGCTTTCCCACGCGGACATCGGACTTTGAGAGGTCAGCACAGCAAGCTTCGACTGGGAGAAGGTAGACTTTCTCTGGCTCTTTCGTAATCCTTACCTTCATTTCACCTCGTTTTCTGAAGGCCCTTCTTTCGCGATGCGAAATCAATATGTCGTAAGGGGGAGGGGGAGGAGCAGACGATGGCTTTTCACGCACGCCTCCCTTGCAGCCGTAGCAAGTTGTTGCCGAAGTGTCTTTCACCATTATCAATTCATATGGTTCTGTCTCCGAGGTTTCTTGGCTGGACTGAACGCGTTCTCCATAACTTTTGACATCTCGTGGTTGGTTGTCAGGCCTTTTTTCCCTTTTTTTCTTTTTTCGTTTTCCTTCTTTCCTGATCCACCTGGTATTCCACAATTCAACGAACCATACGGTCGAGAGGTGCTTAGTAGGAGTTGACAACTGCTCTTATTTTTCCTACATTATGGGCCACTGCAATAGTGTGTGCGCAGATTGAATATTGCTTGAATCGCGGACAAGTGTCGTCGCTACCAGTCTTCCATGTTTTTTAATGTTAACGGTATGTGTGGTGGGCTTTGATAATGAGATCACCGTGCTTTTTTTCGTGTTGTTTGGAAAGGAGCCTACTCCTTTCAATTCGGCAATCTTTGACGCATTTGTAAAATATCCTCTCAACAATTCTGGCAACCTGGTGTCTTCGACATTTCCAAGTATGTTTTCTTCAGTCTTCTTCGGTTTACTTGTGCGGCTGTGCACGAACTTGCTACTCTGGTATGTGGTGGAAGTCACGTAGAACTCCCCCACGTTGTATGTTGTATCAATGGAGAGATTACTCTGTGAGTTATTGGAACCGCATTCTGTTACAAAGTTACTTTTTCCAGCCCCAAAAGAGCAGCAAACTCCTCCAGACTGGTTTCATTTTGCCGTTCACACGGGCATTTTTAACCTGTTTTATATCACGGGGCATATCCGCCATGACCTCACAGCCAACAATTCCTCCCGCCTCTTCCACGGTCTGGTCAAACAACGTTGAAGGGCCCTGATGGCCTTTGACTGTGCTTGATTTTCTCTCTTATATATGGTGCAGTCTGGACAAACGACTTACCAGTGCGGGGATTCTTGTGAGGACTCACGTGATGCTCACTTCCAGTGTATCGATATTCTATCATACCAAGTGCTAATTCATTTCCAGGGTGGTCTTCTATCAAAGTCGATGTGCGCAAGAAGTCTTTGTACTACTTGTGTCGATAAAAAAAAAATTAAAGAACATATTGTCCCTCTTGCATCTGTATCGATCTCCAACTACGGACTGATTGGCTTTCAACAACATGGTTGCCATCCATAGTGAAAAGTCTGGCACTTTATCCTCTATGTTCAAAGGCTCCTACATCGGTTATTAGCCAGTCTGCCTTATTCTTCAACACTGATCGGTCCATAACAAAGAAATACTTTTCTTGCACGCGATTGGGACGTTTACTGCAAACTTTGTTACGGTCAACATCCAGTAACAAGATATGCAATTTGTCCTCAAACGATAAAGTGTGCTTTCCCTTGTACAAAAAGGGGTCGCAGGTTCATCAGCAAAATACATTGTTTTTCACCTTGAATAAGAAAACAAACAGCGTTTGTTGCTTAACTCTTCATTATATTTAAAACAGGAATAGTATATTGCAAATGAATGACTTCAAATAGTTAACACTTATTCAGATTACGACAAACTGAGAAGCTATATCTAAAATAAATATAGCAGGCACTAGTCAAGTGCGATAACTATCGCAAAACAGGCCTTTCATCGCGCCATAGGTAGGGTTGTCTGCTCAGGGTTTAAACACATACTCTTGTCTCAGTCTCAGTGTCCTAAACCTGATTTCAGCTATACTTAGTCCTTAAAATGTCCCTTGTAATTGTCACAAGGCTGTTTCAATAACGGAAAAACAAACCGGTTTAGATTTAGATTGAGTTCCCCGGCTAAATTCATCATATTTTTCATATTTTATCTGATAATAGGCATAGGGGATGTCGGTAAAACGCGGACAATTGGTCAAACAATTGGCCAATTGGTCAATTCACATTTGTGGTTTTTTTTTTCTAATAAGCCGGCCCATTCTAACGTTAGCAACATTAACTTACTAGAAATTGTGTACTGGAAGTTGCCACTTACCCAATAAAGGGACTCTTTTTGCCACTTTCAGTACTAGATTGTACATCATCTTCCGCGGAACTCATGCTCTGGTCGGAATCATCGGCTTCCTCTGTAACGTTGGTAATCACGTCATCACTGTCCGAGCTGTCGTCAAACCTCATGCTAGCGTACCTTTTCCCTGACTCATTGGTAGCAGAGGCATCAAATATGTCAACAACTTCAGTTTTATCCTTGGTGACATCACTTTCGACGATTGGCCTTGAAAAAAAGGTCGTCTCTTTTATGAACTCTATGTCTGAACTATCAGATCCGTCAGAATTTTCAATTCCAGGAAATTCCTAGTTTGGAATACATACCTAAATCTGTTCAGTTATTGCATAAAATTAACTTTATATGACTTCGTACTCGTAACCCTAACCCTAACTCGATATTTGTGACAGCTCTCCACAGAAGGTAGCCGTTTGACCTCTTAAAGAAAAAGGCGGCTCAGTTTACTAGTTGTTATATTGGGTATTTTAGTATACATGAATATATGGTTGCATACACTTGTATGAGAAAACTTCCCTTTATTTCATATGCCCTTCACCTTTTTACCCTCTACATACGACAGGGTACCATATAAAACCATGCACCAACACAGCTCATTAACATATTCAAAATCTCATTTTGAATACTAAACTGCAGTTACGTCCTAATATTGTAGCCTTTTAGATGTATAACAATTTGGATGGTAGCATTTTATTTATAGTATCGGCTAAACGCTTTAGTGCTACCAGTTTGTTGTGCAGCTTCGCCGTGGCTTTCGGTCATACCTGGTCCCTGAACTGGAATGCCCGCTGGAATATATTGTAAGCCTTAGGCGCATTAAGCTACCCCAACATACTCTATCTCAATGAAGAGAACCATTTTTTGGTCTCATGTACTACTAAAAACGACAAAAACCTGTGGTATAATTGAATTTTCCTGTTCAACCTACCTCACAAACGGCGTAGCAGTCCATGTTTGCGATGACTCACACTGACGCCAAATCAAGTCCACATACCGTATTGAATGATCATACTTCAATAGAATGCCAACAGCTATATAGTTGTCTCGAACCCCCGCTATCTCGAACCAGTTTCGTTTTCTTGCGAATTCGAGACTGTTTTTTTATTGTGCAATTTTGTTTTTGTTGTTTGTTGATATTTATATTTATTTCTACCCTCTACCCTCTACCCTCTTCCCTCCACCCTCCACCCTCTTCCCTCCACCCTCCACCCTCCACCCTCCACCCTCCACCCTCCACCCTCCACCCTCCACCCTCACAGGGAACAAATAAGTTATACTTTTAATAAATATAAAATAAATGAAGCAAGGTTTTTAACATCACTTTCAATCATGATCATGAAGCGCTTAAACCGAACGTATTGATGTATACAACGCAACATAGTTCATAACTTTGGGGAACTTTCTTAATAAAAAAAGTAGCTGAATAGTACAATTCTAGCAAGGGATTTCAAAAGATATCGATAATTGGCATATATCGAAACAGCCTTGAAAATGTTATTGCAACATTGCTTTGATGCTTAAGAAACAAAAAAAGTATAAGTTGTTCAAGTTAGTTTAAAAAAAGGTGTTGAGCCTTTAGCTATTTTAGCGTATTTCAACACAAACTGCCCTCGAAGCCCGGCTCATACAAGCTTTTCTCACAAATCGAAATATTATAAAGCTCTGCCCTGTATTTTGTGTAATTAGTCGAATGAATACATTCTAATAACCCTAAATGATTCCATTTCGTTGTTTTTTATTCGCCAGTCTTACCTCGTATTACGTACCACACCTCACAACTGTCCTGTAAGCAAGGTGATTCAGTCAAACTGCAATGTAATGCAACAGGATATCCAGAACCTCGTGTTGAATGGATAAACAGTGATACCAAACAGATAATTGCAAATTCATCTGTGACGTCACTAAACATAACTGGTAAACGATCAGAAGGAAGCTATTGCTGTCACGTGACTAATCAATTTGGAAAAGGAATCATGTGTACATCAGTTATAGTTACAGGTATTTATGACATATAATGTATACTTGTAATATTTACATTTAACTACGTCCAAATATATTATGTTGCTAAGCAAGGCGAAGAGAAAAGGATGGAGCTGTAATCTGCGCAAAACGATAACGTGCGTCCTTTGTTTTGTTTTCATTCCATGTTGCCGCGAAATACAGTAGGCTCACTGTAGCATGACTATAGTACGGCTGTTTAAAGCCTGAATCTAGTGAAGTGTGGTGGAAAAGAAAGGAAACAGGTCTTTCATCTATGAGAGAAAACTCATGAACCTGGCAAATTCAGCCTAGATTTTACAAATTTAGAAATGACTTAGGACTCATTACGAATTGCTGATTAAAAGAAAGTAATGGTAACGCGCGCGTTATTTTCTCATTTTTAA
Source organism: Urticina crassicornis (assembly GCA_032270385.1). Lineage (NCBI taxonomy): Eukaryota > Metazoa > Cnidaria > Anthozoa > Actiniaria > Actiniidae > Urticina > Urticina crassicornis. Next base: position 6,360 of record JAUUIK010164685.1, on the reverse strand, counting down.
CACATCGACATATTCAAAAGATATAATGCATATAAACAAGATTATCTTTTTTTCAGAAAGGGAGGGGGAGTGGCAGTAGGAGACGGGGAAATCCTAAGGGAGTCGCTGATTTTTAAGATGTCAAATAACGAGGGTCATCCCTATTTTTGTACCTGAAAGGCGGGGACTGGGTAAAAAACCTTTATAGTAAATAACTTTAACGAATAAAAGAGGAGGAGTGATAACATCTTAAATAACACTTTGTTGGAGGAGGGCTTCCTTTTTACTACAAGGGTGTGATGTACAACATTTCAACTGAATAGCCAGAAAGGTCCTCCACCACCCCTTCTTATTATAAATGACTGCTTCCTAAAACTAATAAAACACTTTAAACCATGTTTCAGAATATGAGCCAGTCAGCACTATCCTATCGTCACAAAGAAGATACATCACCAAAAACAAGATATTCCAGTTAACATTGTCATGCACAGCAGACGCTCGTCCATCACCCCGTTACATCTTTCTTCAAAATTATACCCAAATACACAACTCAAGTGATGGTATATACATCAGCAATAATATAACAGGTGATGAAGCTATTGTCATCAGCTGCGTTCCATGGAACAAGTATGGACAAGGACCAATGAAAACGCTATATTTACCAGTGTTTGGTAAGAATCCACAATGTATGTGAAGTAGAATAATACAAATAATACATAAATAATACCGTATAAAGGTAAATTGAACACCTTATAATAAAAGAACGAGTTTACTTAACTGACGTTTCGGACGTTAGTCCTTCGTCGGAGTAAAGAGGAATCATGCATGTGAAGGATGGGTGGCGTAAGGCAAGACGCTCACTTCTCACCACTGTGATTGCGGGTTCGATTCCCGGACTCGGCGTCGTACATGTTAGTTGAGTTTGTTGTTGATTCTCCCCTTGCTTCGAGAGTTTTCCTCCCTCAGCCAAAATCAACATTTTCTAAATTCCAATTATACGATGGACAGCCACCATGCTACCATGTTTACCCTCGTAAAACAAATTCGATTTATTTATTTATTTAAGAATTAGCTAGAATGATGTTTTTATTCCTGAAAGGATCACGAGGCCACTATTTTTATAGCATCAGTATTTTTATATAGTATCACTATTTCTATAGATATGATCACGGGGTTGTTTTATTGTATCCGGGTATGGTCCTTTTTAATTCTTTCTAAATTCCTATGTTAATGTGCGATCAACAATATACCAGAATGTATACTCTAATTACAAGCGGCACAAGTAACATGGAACATTAATTGCACAACTAAAGAAAGCGTGGGGACAGGGTTGGTGGATAACTGAAAATACCCAAAATATCAGTTGACAAAAGGCGAAATGTTTTTAGTTGACAGCTGACAAGCAGGTACTGCAATCCACTCCCTGTGAAATGTATTTGTGCTACAAGTTGCAAGTAAAATTACATTAGGAATGCAACATAAAATAACTGGAAAAAAAAAAAAAAAAGTCAGATAAACTTAAACAAATCAATTACTCCATTGGTCATTGTTTATTTTCACACAATAAGTTATTAAAATAAAGTGTATTTTTATGATCATCAATTCCAGAATTTCCAAAGTTTACGAGTGTACTACGCACAAGATACAACATGACAACAAAAAGCATAAACATTTCATGTAGTGCCACAGGTAACCCAAAGCCAAATATCACGTGGACGAAAGGAGAAACTGGATTAATCGTCAGCACCAAAGAATACTATGAAGTCCCGTATGTAAAGAATGTAAACAAAGCATTGAATTATTACTGTCATGCAAGAAACTTACTTGGCAGTATTAAAAGCTTGGAAATTGAAGTACATGGTAAGAGCCTCACATCAACATTTCACAGAATATATATATTCATGTGTTTTCGCTTTTCTAAATTGTTAAGGACATTGATTTGTAAAAGTTATGTGATATTCTGTAGAGATGTGCTGTCATAGAACAGGTTTTTATCATCAATTTTGTAGCCGAACGTGTTTAATTTTGTTTTTATTTCCATTTTTAGTGATAACAGAGGGATATAATTGTTGTAAAAGTTCCAATGGTAAGTTAGAGCGATAAAGATTATAATCACATAAATAGTGAGAACACGAACATATTAGCAATTTCTCAGGCCCTGTTTACTTGAAGGTGTGGTTTGCGTAGCGTTAAGGGCTTATTGTTTTGTTTTCTTTCCCCTTGGAACACCAAAAACATAATATTTAGCCCTAGTGCTAGGGACCGCAGCTTGCCTATCATGGCTTTAATCAAACCAACGATAGGTGACTGATATCTGACAATCAAGTAGCCTCAATCAATGCAGAACCTCAATTATTGACAAATATATTTTTCAGGGATTCCTTTGGAAAAGTCACCATACAACAAATGCAAAGTACCAATAATAGCTCTTAGAACAGTTGTTATAGTCTCGCTGTCATTGAATGTCATACTGGTTGTTTATATCGTTTGGGGGAAGAGAAAAGGTAAGACTGAATATAATTATACGTAGCTTTCATAATTATTCAATATTAATGAGACGTAATGGTATTACATGTAGTAAGACCTTTTTCAAGCCGTGTGAGTTCCTTGGCATTAGAGGTATTGAGGTTATTCGATGTTAATCAGTTTATTCTATTTTAACACATGATTTACAAGTGGTGGCATGTGCACAGTGTCAATACAAAACATATTAAATACATACCATTCTGACTTGCCACTTGGCTGATATCAAGAAATAAGTTTTTGAGTTGGATTTATTTTTCGTCTTTGCGATTTACTGGCGACGTATATACCTCCAGTGCCCACCTTGGCACCACATGGTATGGAAAAGGTTCATTGCTTTACCAGTTTGCACGTTACGTTACAGGTATGGTATCGTTTCTGACCAATAGCGTTTCGTCTACTTTACGTTTATTAATAATGTACCAACATGTGTGTGCCCTTTCCAGTTCAACCCTCCTAGCATAATCATATCTTAAAAAAGTACGACACTCACCAAAGCTCCATCCATGGTAAAATTATATTGTTTTTGGTAAAAATACATGAATAAAAGAACTGAAACTTACCATGTGTCTTCCTTGGTTTATTGGCTATGTGTGTACGCCATTTCAGCCGATTTGGGTGAGTTTTGAGTTATTTACACGGCCGGCCTTGTAGTATATATTGGAAAGGTAGGAAATGTAATGTAAAATAGTGTTTCGATCGTCTTCAAATCAACTCGATTTTCACTCACTGAAACAAAAGAATACATGAATTTTCCTTCACCACTGCGGTTTATTCAAGGGAAACTGAACCCAGCTTACTTCTAGGGACGTGTGCAAATACCGCTCTTTCTCCCGGTGCGGATGTAATTAGACCTTAATTCGTTACCAGTATTTCTCGATCACTTTTCAAACGGCTTTGCACCCACACATATGTCGCTGTCACGGTGAACGATAGTGGATTTGAAGGTAGGTATTTAGCATTCGCATTCATACATTGTAGCTCGGTAAAACGGCCAAATTTCATTTGAAAATTTTTAACAGAATGTGAGATTGTCCTGTCAAGCAATGGTGAAGGAAAATGCATGGATTCCAATGTTTTAGCGAGTTAAAATCGAGTTTATTTGGAGACATTCGAAGCCGTATTGTACGTTTCGTTCCATATCTTTCCACTATATACTACAAGCCGGGTCGTGTAAATAACTCAAAACTCATGCACGCAAATCGGATGGAATTTCGTACAAACATAGTCATTATACCAAAAAAGACACATGTTAAGTTTCAGTTTTTTTATCCAAGCTTTTTTACCAAAAAAGCTGTCATTATGAATCCCCATGTCTTATAAAACCACATAAACGTAGGAGCTTGGGCTACCTGTGCTTTAATATGTAAAAACTTTAATACTTGTAATTCATATTCTACTGTACTTTGAGATTGAATATTATATATTACAGTGTCTTAATTATATATACATATTTTTTTAAATTTCAATATCAGAGTCAAAGGAGACGTCAGCATATCAAAGGTACGTTCTTTATCAGTGTGATTTTTCTAAGCAGCAACATATCTTATTCTTATGTTATTGTCCTATTATTAATTACAGAGAAAGAAAAGATGAAGAACGTATTACAGTAAGTCATATCAAATTAAAAGAATCATAAATGGTATATTTTCTTATCATTTTCATAAGATTTTAACTATGGCCCTTTAACAGTTTCTAAATGATATTGATACATGTATAAATGGTGTTTCCCAGAATGAAAGCGCAGTTGGAGATGCAAACTTTACAGTTAAGGAACAGTTAAGAACTGCATTAGACTACGAACCAATGGAAGAACATCCAGTATCAACGAAGAGTGCAAGTATGCCAGGACAACAAGAATCCGATGCATCCCATCAAGCATCTTTGGAACATCGTCATGACTCAACACCACTTTATGCAACAGTTGGAGACCTATTCATACCCGCCATTAATACCGCATTACCAGGAGGTGACGAGAAAGAATCATTGTCTAGCGTTGTTGTCACTTTTCAACGACAGAGAAATTCAGAATCAATGACAACAGAAGGTTTTCCAAAACAAGTGCCAGAAAACGTGCCAATGTACCAATGCATTCAACCCAAAGTTGATGAGTACAGTTCCTTGAGTACGTTAACCAAATGTCTTCTAAGAAACGCACAACCATCATCAGCACAAAAGCAGATTGACGCAAAGGACATAGAAGAAGAAGTAAAACAAAGTGAATATCAGGCTTTAGTAGAAAAGGGTGTGTCACCACAGTACCAGTCTCTCCATGACTTATACAAACGTTAAATACAATAACATATACTACTTGACTTTGCAGCTTTGAAATTAAACGCAAATCTTGTCTATAAATAGATTAACTTTTTGCATTGATAATCAAAATCCTGAGATACATTATATACTGAACGTCAATATTTTATTATTTCGTTTATTGTGAGTCAACATTTTTATTGTTTCTTATGTAGAGTCAACTTCTTGTTGTTCCATAGTGTTGCTTGGACACAATAGACTTGCTCGAGCTTGTTCGAGTCTACTTAACTACCAGTTCTACATATATTACTGAGACATAATATATATTACTTATTAGTGCTAACTGTCTAACTTTATAACGTAAACATATAATTTGCTAATATCTATATAAACATATATGTATGTCAATATTATTATTATTACTTGGCGGGCTACCTATGGCAGCCGGCCAATGTTTTAAAAAGGTATCTGTGTCTTATTACTTGGCGGGCTACCTGTGGTTGCCGGCCATGTATTAAAATGTGCTCTGTTTCTTCTTTTCTTCTAATCTGGTCGCAAATGTGCAGTTCTGTCCCAGTGGTGAATTGCGGTCGTAACGTATAGTTCGCTCTGTGAACATCTCTGGTATTTGGGCAGTTCTCTGGTATTTTAGGAAATGTCCTGCAGGGACCGATTATTACTTGTATTTATCGGAGAGGGGGGACTGCTATATATGAGGTAGGGGAGGATGGTGGATCAGGTGTTTTCAGTCACAATTAGTGCGGGGGGGGGAGGAATCGATAGGAGAGTGCACCAGATAATTCGTCCCAGTGGTGCTCCCTGGTAGAGTTTGGAAGTGCTTTCGAATTTTAGGAAACGTCCTGCAGGCCAGGGGACCAGTTATTGGTGTTTATCGGAGAGGGATGGACTGTTATAAATGAGAAAGGGGAGGGTTGGGGATCGGATGTTTTCAGTCACAATTTCTTTTAACTGTGTGTGTGTGTGGAGGGGGTGCTGGCACGTCTTTAGAGAGCAGTCATAATTTATAGGGAGAGTGGATGTGTTATTCGAGGGTGAGGGAAATCGGGAGGGGGGGTGGGGGTGGAGAGAGAGAATTCCAGAGGAGGGGAATTCAGGGGGGAGCATAATTGTTTCTCTCAATAGCAAAGCTTTGGTATTTTGACAAACGATTACATCTTTTATTTAACTAAGCGTAGATGAATGGCATTTATGTATTTATATATATTTGGACATAGAGACTTGCTACTTTTACAGTGTTTTAAAGTGTTTCGCACAAAAAAGCCGTTTCTGAAATGCCCTAGTCAAAGCGTTTACTCAGATGGACTTTTATGGAAAAGAGCCTCGACTGGCCCAACGAGAAGCGAAGCGGCGATTGCGAGAAATTAAAGAAATTAAATTAAACCGTTTGCCGGTTATCTATATTATCGTCTCGTTGCTGCGCTGCCCTACTAAAGCAGCTACCCTAAATTTCTGGAACCAGAGACCGTTTGAAAGACTCAAGTTTAAAATCCACTCTGTGATAAAACATGAACTGCGAGTTTATTGAACGACTTCAAAAACTTCACTTACACTGTTTCATAAAATTCGTTAGTTATTGCTAAAAAT
>JAUUIK010164352.1:0-11508 GCA_032270385.1 Urticina crassicornis | reverse complement strand
CATTTCCTGTCACTTCCGTCATTTCCGTTTACTTAACCCATTGTCTAGCCAGAACCAATCAAAACGGACTGAAAAGTAGTTGCGGCCAGAGCCTATCGTTTCTCGGTACTGACCGAAAGGAACGCGGGCTCTGGGTACGAGATTGTCAGTACCGTCTATCGCCTAGCCTGCGCAATGTTCTCACTCGGGGACCTGGTACGGCTGCACGAAGGGTATACTCAGGGGAATCGCTGGAAATCGCATTTCCGATGGTTATAATTTCAAAATTTCCCCCCTAAAAACTCGTTAGCCCCCCCCCAAATATAAGTACGCTGCGCGGCCCCTGATACTGCTGTACACATATAACACATAAACATATCGCATTTTGTATTTATATCTGTGGTGTGTTTATTTGATGTATGTTTATTTGGCGTGTAAAGTCTAGTTGGAAAGTTGAAGCTTCTATATCAGTCTCACGGGCAGCCGTAGGTAGGGGGATTTGTATATGACCAGGCATATTTCAATATTTGTCAGTCAAACAGTACGTTTTGGGTAAAACATCCTACGCTTGCTCGCTTGCAAAGTCAGTTGCACATGTAGAATCTGACGAGACTGCCATTTTCACCTCACAGGCAGTTGGTTAATAAAGGGAAATAAGCCTTTTAATATCAGCTAGCTTCCCATTATAGCACGAAACTGCTACAAAGACAGAAAGTTCGGTAATTATTGAGCCAATTTCAAGAATGTATCCATATGTATCTCCCAACACTTCCTCCGCACTATTCCTCCACCCTCCACAACGTCTCGCTCAGCGGTACACCCCCCTCCCCCACCCACGCCCCCATTACAGCTCGACACCAATAACAGCTGCCAAATGTACACGTTACAACGTTAAACCGACTACTTTGTGTCATATTTGGACAAAATCTTGGACAGTTCCTGAAGTTCCAAATTCTCGTGCCAAAAGTGTGCGTTGCGCGTTGCGCTGTAAATAGTCAAAACAAAATAGCACACTCTTTGGTCGGCCAAATTGTCATTAACTTTGTTATTTATTTATTTATTTCTATCTGCAATTATCAGAACTTACCAGTACATGAAAGTATCATTTTTTTTGTTATACTTCAAATATTTTTTTTAACAGTGACTAGCAATTATCAAAATAGCATATATTTATTAATCCTTTAACTTTGGTTTATAGTCCCTATTATATAATAGGATAACTTAGCCTGAATATCTCATTAGTGGGTTGTAATCACGATTCCTAAAGGGGAAAAATGACACAAGCATGGCAGCCATGTTGGATGATAGAACAAAAGAAGATAAATCATTTGTCAATATTTGTCCCACAAAAGTAGACCGATGAATGAGAAATCTTTTGTTCATGGGACACCAACATGGCGGCGATGACATCAAGTGATAACCAAGAATATGAGTATTTCGTTCACACTAAACTCTCATAAATTCTGATAAAACGTTCTGATATGCACGCATGCGCAAACGTTTTGTATCTTATTAAACATTAACCAGGGGATTATGCTTCAACCTAACGCTCAGTAAACCTATAGGCGAAACCATCTCGACTACTAAAAGAGATAACCACCATTTCAAACGTCGAACTCTTCATGTCCCGAATCTAATTAGATCGAAGATCTTTTCTTCTAATGCATGAAAAGTTAGACGTTCCAAGTTAGACGCCTTATGCTTGAAGTTCCAGCGGTTGATTCCAGGCAGACTTTCGGAGCCTGGGGCAACCAACCGCTGGACCTTCGAGCATAAACTGGGCCCTAAGAGGAATTTAGTTATGCGGTTTTGTTTTTATAAACTGTAGAAAAATCTGCAATTACAATTAGAAGAAAAAAAACACTCCATTGATTTCCTAAGTTGGACATGTTTGTTAGAGAGGCTGTTCACTTCAAGACCTTGCTTCTTTGATCTTTGTCACAAACCACTGAAATTCGAAAACAATAAAACTGAGATCACAAAAAATACACCACAATAATACCCTGCATGTTCTTATTTGGCGGGAGTAATAGCCACTCATTCAAGAATTCTGACAGATATGTAGATTATAGCATGCATGACCTATGAATCTATTTGAAAAATGCCAAATTAAATCAAACAACCCACAATTCCTTTCGAGCGTGTTGGTTGACTCGACTGGAGTGTATGACTCTAAGGCATTTGTGGCTCTCGGTTCCTGGTTTGTTCAGTTGGAAATTAAGTTGGTTAAGGGCATTGGACATAGCGAGCGCAGCACACGAAGTATACCCAACTCCAATCCTCCTCCTTGCCCGAAAAAGTAAGCAAGATAAAAAAGATTGGGGAAAATGTTAGTCCTACCTGAGCTATTTGTGGGCTTGGTGTCGTAATTGCTTTGACCTCAGATCGTTTAAACAGCTTACGTCCTTTGTCCTATAACAAGAATAAAAGACAGAAATTAGTACCGAAAAATAATCTCATCAGGAACAGAACATATTATACAGTAGACTCTCGCTATCTCATTAGATCTATCAATTGGCCAGATTGTATGAATTACGCCGTGTTCCGTGAATTGTCCATTTTCGTATTCCGAAAAAAAATTTCCCAAATAATCCTCCGTTTGATTATTCTGCTGCTGCTGTCGTTGTTGTTACTGTTACCTCTAAAGGGATAGATAAAGAGGCTTATTCTATTGGTAGGAACATATTAGCAGCAATTTTTTTTTTCTATTACACGACTTTTTTAGGAAATAGAAAACATCACATATAATTAGACCTATTGACCTGTACTACAAACAATAAGCAACTGAAGAAGGTGGGAATATATATTGGATTGAATGTGTGCTTTAGGGGGTATCTATCCATTACGAAATGGGATGGGCCGGCACTAGAATGGGACAGACCATGCATGCACATCTTTGAATGGATTGAAAGGGAAGAGAGGGAGGAACGGGTGTCCATGTATCGCTGTACCTAAAACAATCCTGGATCCGCCCCTGGCCGCGGCGTAAAGTGGTTTATTAAGAACGATAAAAACTTCATTATTGTAGCATATTGTTTAAAGCGTGTTGAAAAGAAGCGTCAGTATCTAATCGAGATAGCGATAGTCTACTGAACATGAAATCAAAATAATACAAGGTTCAGATTTAGAATGACGACATGATTAGATTACAACCAATCAGCGAGTAAGACACCATAAAGCACCTGGAGACAAGATAGCGGTTAGTACATTTACACTATTGTTTAAGTTTGAATAGAATAGCCTTTTTACTCCTTATTTTTACATGTTTCTATTTACTTTATAGAGATAGCACGATATTTTAAATATAATCTACACCTAATTGCAAAATCGGTCAAAATCGTCAGGTTCAAAACGAAAGCACATAGGTGAGACCAAAGAGGGTTCTGGGAAATAGGTATCCATTATTATAATAGTTACATTATTAAAAGACAACAACATGCTGAAGCCGTATTTGACGTACAATTCGACGACTACCTACGATGTTCGAAAACGTCAGGAACAAGTATGCAATATGCGTTACATTAATTGATTTCCCAGAATCCCCTTTGGTCCTAGCTTGTATGTCATATCGTTTTGAACCCGACAACGATTTTGCAATTAGGTGTATAAACAATAGACCTCGTTAACAATATGGCCGAACGCCTCGCAATCAAGTTAGAATTTCATTTGAAATGTTTATAGCATTTACGTTTAATTTTATCTCACATTTTTATAATAATCATTACTAACATATATGCCGTTTTCTCTTAGTGAATAGTGAATATCTCAGCCTGTTTTTGAGGTTGTTATATATATTTTATAACAGTAATTACAAGATTATTATTGATTAAATTATTAACGGAAAGATTAAAGATATGTTAAAAACGTAACAGTGGGAATCAGTTGAAAACAAGCAATAAAGACTGTTTTGATTGGATAAAAACGCGTCACGTGTCAGGCAAGAAAACTGTGTGCAAGTAATATGGATGGTAATGATGGTACAGTGAGTGTAAGTAGTGTAGTACTAGTAGTAGTAATGATAGAGTGATTTTACTTGACCCGTGAAATAGATATTAGACAAATTAGACATATTAGTGGACTCTAGTTCCCTTGTTTTCTTTTGTTTCCATTCCACTATTAGACACTGACTATTAGATTTTGTTACATGGGTTAAGTAAAATCACTTAAGTGAGGTAGAAAAGTAGTAGAGGTGGAGTGAATGTAAGTAGTTTGTTATGACTACTAGTGATCATTACAGTTGTAGTAATGTATTTAATGTAATGTAGTAGGTGGTGGTGGTTGTAGTTGTGGTTGTAGTGGTTGTAGTAGTGGTAGTGAAAGTCGTGGTAGTAGTAGTGGCATAGTAGTAGTGGCATAGTAGTAGTGGCATAGTAGTAGTGGCATAGTGGTAGTGGTGGTTGTAGTGGTGGTTGTATTGGTGGCAGTGGTTGTAGTAGTGGTAGTGAAGGTGGTGGTAGTAGTAGTGGCATAGTGGTGTCAGTGGTTGTAGTAGTAATGGCAGTAGTAGTATTATAGTCGTGTGTTAGTGTTATTATTAAGTCGAGGTTACAGTGATCATAGTCAGGGTAGTAGCATCACACGTGTTATGGTTAGACGTATTTTATAGTAGTGTTTGTAGTTGTATTGGTACAGTGAACACCTTTAGTTGCCGTGTGAACTTCTTTACGCTGGCTGTGTTTGTTTGTTTAGAATCATCGTCTTGTCGTCTATACTGTTGACAGACATGCTTTATGGTCAGTTTTTAAAGCAAGAATAATCGCTCTTCTTCTTAGGCCTAGTTCAAACGTCGCGTCTCACATGTGGCGAATCTAATGCAAATGAACTTAAACAATAGGTTTTGCTCATTTGTCTTACATTCGGCACATGTGAAATTCGACGTGTAAACCGGGCCTTAAATAACCTTTTAATCGTTTGTAATTTCACTGAAGATATATACTCCTATCGTTAAAAACTATTAAAAATACTAGTTTTATTACAGTTATGTTACAGAATTAAACTGTTCGTTATTTTATTAATATTTTTAGAGAGATTTAATTGTTTTCTTTGATTCACAGGTCAATTTAATTTGAGGCCAATCCTTAACTACTATTTAATAAACAGAAGACTATCTACAGAGTTAAATGGGTCTTAATCTAAATACACCGCTTGGGTGTTAGGAGAGCACGAGAATCTGGAAGAGTACTAGTAACCACAACGGGTAAGCCACTTCAATGATTGCTAAACCATCTGTATTACATTTTAAAATGGATTTTAACCAACCAGGTTGTCATATATTTAATTCATTTTTATGATACTATAAGTATGCACACTAATCCTTACAAACTTGGTCGCGTAACCAAGACGCGAAGCCAATCAAGTGTTCGGCCAGCTTTCATTACATGGATTTTAACCAATGAGAGCGCGTTGTATTGAGACCATTCACACTAATCCTTACTAACTTGGTCGATTAACCACGACGCAAAGCCAATCAAGTGTTCGGCCAGCTTTCATTACATGGATTTTAACCAATGAGAGCGCGTTGTATTGAGACCATTCAAACTAATCCTTACTAACTTGGTCGAGTAACCACGACGCAAAGCCAATCAAGTGTTCGGCCAGCTTTCATTACATGGATTTTAACCAATGAGAGCGTGTTTTATTGAGACCATTCACACTAATCATTACTAGAGCAGATTTCGTATAACTGTGAAAAAGTTACGGTACGGATGTGCCGTGCAATGACCGTGACGGTGCGTGTCCTAGCATTCTGATTGGATAAAAAGTGCTCGCGCGCTATATGATTGGGTCAGCAGATTTCCTCGACGCCGTGCCGTGACCGTACCGTGTGCCGTGATTTTTCACACTCATACGAAATCTGCTCTAACTTGGTCGAGTAACCATGACGTGAAGCCAATCAAGCCAGAGTTCGACCAACTTTCATGGACCAACTTAGAATTAACTATTCAAAGCCTGTTAACTTTAAAATCAACCTAATATTTGATTGTTATCTCATGTACTTACTGGTACTGTTAGGATAATTTTGTTTTTGTCTGTTGTTGGTTCTGAAGAGAGTTCAGCATAACCACATGACCAATCACATTCCCAGTTACCAAACACTTCGGCTTTACCTGCTACGATGATGTGTCTACAAGAAAGGTATATGATTATGGTGTCAAACAGAGAAGAAAAAAGGTTAGGGGAGGAAGTGGTAGAAAAAAATTAAAGGGATGAAAAATAGGAAATAAAAATGGAAGGGAGTTATCATTATTTAACGGGGGAGGGCCACTAGAATGGTGGTAAAGCCCATAGAAAAAAAATGACCCTCCTTTGCCATAAGAAAAAAAAAGCGCGACCGGCCCTAAGATATCATGTAAAATATCATGACCCTGCCCAACTTTAAAACCCAACCAAAAAAAAAACACGCTGTGTGTCGAATTTTTTTGTAAGTTAAAAAATACCTGACCCTCCCCAAACTTGAATGAAAAAAAGTGTGACCCTCCCCCCAATTCTATTTTTGAGATCAGAAAACTGGGATCTTTCTCATGAAAATAACCACTGTCATCTCAAAGAGAAAACAACATTTCCAGAAAGTTTTGATAGTGTAGGATAAAATGCGCAAAAGTTATCGTAGATTACATTTATAAACTTTCGTATTGGATTTTGCCGTCATGCGTACACAGCCTCGCTTTGATGTTTGAAAAACGTTCATAACCTCGCAAAGGAATATCTTTTCTTCCAATTTTTAGACTTTACTTATATAAATATCTTCTTTTAGGGGAAAGGGTTAAATGTTGAAAATAAGGATTTTTAAAAGTGGCTGTACGCACGACGGCAAAATCCCATACTAAAGTCTATAAATGTCATTCCAGATAACTTTTTGCGATTTTATCCTATGCCATCAAATCTTTCCATAAATGTTCTTTCAGACATACTGTTTGAGATAACAGAAGCAGTATTCACGAGAAAGATACCAGTTTGCTGATATCAAACAAAAGCTCGCGTGAATAAGGTCTCTTCCTTCCACTCACTTGTTTGTAATCAGTAAGGCTTTCTTGATATTCAGTTCTCTGTGGGCAAAATATCGGTCACCCTCCAACGAACTCTTGTCTGCTTTTGCTCCCTATATAAAGAAACAAAATCTAGCATTATGGATTCTATTATATAAGCGCACTGAGACATATGTATAGTGCGCTATACAAGAACCTACTATTATTATTATATATAAAACACTCTCAAACTCACGAAGTATAAGAGAATACAAATGTAGGAAATTCAGGAGAATGAAATTTGAGATACAGTCAGGGTGGGGCCTGCCTGTCTGTAATATACCTGTAATATATCATTGCCTGTGGCTTCATACAGGTTGTATGGCTTGATGACCTAAAAAAGAACGGTTATAGTAACACTGAGTACATTTGAAAGACACGAATTTCAAAGCCAAAAAAGCTGTTGTGTCTGACCATAAGAGTGTAGGAGAGCGCACTTTTACATAATTGCTATTATGGCATTTTAATACTTTTAGTAAAAAGATGCTTGTCCGATAAGCTTTTATCACACGGCGGCCATCTTGAAAAAAACTATTGTCTTTGTCCCTTAGCCTCGCTTCAAAGAGTTTTCAATCGAAGCCAAGGGTGGCGGACAATTGATTTCTTGTGGAATCTTAAACCAATTTTCTGCATTTGAGATGAAAACAAAAAGTGTTGGCAAAGTACTTCTACATTATAAAGCAACAACAAATGTCATCTTACAGCTAAAAATGCAACAGGAGGTATTTTGATTTTGCAGTTTGCGCTATAAGATTCATTCTCGGGGGCAGGGGGATGGGATCATGGCAACGAAGAATATTCTCACTATTAAAGTCATACACAACCGATCTTACCTTGTCTGCATAGAACACTCTTGGCGGTCTTAACGGGAGGACTTCTAACGTATTATCAGCTGATCTAAATGCAAACAAATAAGCAGATTATCCAATCAGTAACTTTGATATTAAATCAAATAGACTAATTAATAGTTCCCCACGCTATCTTGAAAAGTAACGAATCTCTGGTATCAAAACCCTTGTTAAATGTTTAAAAGTCTTTCTTGGTAAGGTCAACTTCCTGCCTCAATCAGAGCCAAGGGGTAGCTATTTTGCAAGATGGTGCAGGGAACAGGGAGTGGGTGAGATAGCCATGAGAAGCCAGCTGTTCTGGCCAACACTTATACTAGACCCTTACCCTTACCAATACCCATAGGATGTGGTAGCCATACGGGAAGGGGGAGGGGGAAGGAAGGTATAATTGGCTTTCTTTGTGTTTATTATTACTAACCCTTTGATGCCTTCCAGAGTACTGCTAGCGAAGTCTACTATACCTCCAGCTGGTCTGGCTACCACGCCTATTATACCCTTACCCATAGGTTGTGGTAGCCATGAGAGAGGGGTGGGGGAAGGAAGGTATAATTGGCTTTCTTTGTGTTTATTATTACTAACCCTTTGATGCCTTCAAGAGTACTGCTAGCGAAGTCCACTATACCTCCAGCTGGTCTGGCCACCACGCCTACTAGACCCTTACCCACGCCTTTAAAGAAACCAGCAGCACCATGCTCCTTAGCACCTATACAAGAAAAACACTATATTATAAGTAGCTGTTATTGTTTATAAGAATCTAAATTTAATCATTTCATAAATACGTTTACACCTATTTCAAAATAAGTTGTCTTGAATATAAGACATGTGTTTGTTATATAGGCACAGCGTTTTATTTTTTTGAGTAACAGTTCTCTGTTGCTCAGTTTTAACCTCGATAGCGCATAAAATATTCAGAAACATGAGCAAAACCCGTGAAATTCTAGAGTATTTTGTATTGTTCGCTGGTCGTACATTCCTCACCTTACCACGGGCTGTCACTCTAATTATACTAAAGAATATATTACACACTACAGACGCTAACACTGAGCAAAATAGGACTTGAGAAAGGGATTTTAAAATAAATCCAAAACCCAAAATCGATAATTTATTTTGACTATAACTATTTGACATCCCCCCACCCCCTCCCCCGACCTTTTGCTGAGGAAACAGAATTTAAATACGTTTTGCAGTCCATAATGCATTTGGGTGTTTGAATAACCCATCATGTCTTACATTCTGTTGTCAAGACAACCTTTTTTGAAATAGGTGTATACGGCGTTAGACGCAACCACAGGTGTAAAGTGTTATTGGGGGGGTATTTGTTGTAGTCTGGGGTATGTTGATATGTTGATATGTGTATTGTTTATATTGCTTGTTTACCTTGCATGGGTTTTGTAACAACTCCTGTCACACCACCGAGCACTCCCTGGTAATACAAAAAATGAAATAAACACCATCATTAAAGTAAGACATTTAAGACTAACATTTATATTCTTGTAACGCATTGGATTACTATGATAGAACAGATTACGCATCTATGGAAACATACGGCAAATCCTATAGCTGGGTGCAACCGTGCTGCATTCTGCAGTAACCATAACTACACCTAATTGCAAAATCGTTGTCGAGTTCAAAAAGAACATAGAAGCTAAGGCCGAAAGATGTTTCTGGGAAACTTAATTACATTCTAAAAAAAACAATACCATGCCAAAGCCCTTCCTTCACCACATATAAACCAACCGAAAAAGAAAAGCCGTGTGCGGGAGACATTATTTGTCTATCTAACTGATTTACCATAACCGCCGGATGGATTATGTGATTGGCTAATACGCACGAAGCCATTTCAATGTTACGACATACCGTACCGTATCCATGCTGTAAGTCAGTGCTGACCTATAAAATAATAACTTATCTAAAATAATAGTCCGAGTTACTTTAATCCACATAGTTTTAGTAGTGTTATTTAAATGTGTAATGTTAACTTTTTTTTTGCTGGTTAGGTTTGCCGATCAATGTAGTCAAACACTGCTATCTTGAATACCTCTAGCAGTCCTTTTCCTCCTCTGGCTAGACCTTCGCCCACGTTGACTGGTTTCTTGCCCATGGCTTGTCTTCTTTCTTGTTGATATTTCTCGTCCATAGTGAGGGCAGCAATACCTTTACCAAGTGTACCAGTGATGCGCGACACAGCTCCTGCTGCACCCCCTGAAAATAACAACAACAACAACCACCCAGGAATTAAGTTGATTTTAGTAGTTAATTGTCATCCAATATGAGAGAGGAAATCAAAACTACATTTTGGAATACCATTCATTGGTAAATGTATACGACCGTAAACCTCCTAAACAAATGGCATGGTGCCAATGTTGGCGTAATTGTGCAGATTCATACATTATCTGTATACTTCAGTTACTGCTTCTTAATTGACAGGCATATGGTATCTTTCGATTCATACGACCCTTTTTTATATACATATGGCATGATTTGCTTTCTACATACCGACTGTGTGTCCTACTAAGCTGCGCACTCCTAGGGCCAGTCCTTCAGCGAACTCTCCAGGTCCTTGGATGAGACCCTGTAGAGAAAATATGAACAAGTATTACATGACAAAGCAATTTTGTGATCTACGATTGGTCAACTTGCGGTCCTTAACCTCCCGTACGGACCGCAAATTGACTAATCGTAGATCACAAAATTACTTTGTCATATAAAAAACATATTATTAACTTCGTTTGCTCGGTACAGCGCGCTACGCGCTTGGGCCAGCTTGGGCCATAAGGCAGTGGGAAAAAAACTCGGGCCATAACTTACGGTATATACGGACCTCACACTCGGTTACTAAGAGGTATTTAGTCAGCATTACAGGAGTTCTTTGTTTCGGATGAAAGATAACTAGTTTTTTAAAAGCCTGTACTGCTAATCAGCTACTCAGTATGTGTCTGTGTTTTATACAGGTGCGCAGTGAGTGTGTACATCTAGTACTAGAAATACCAAGGATGCTTTGGTCAAAGTAGTATACAGATATTTTAATATCTTAATATCTTAATATTTTAATATGTATTAAAATAAGCCTTACTTGGTATGGTTCGTAGAACAGATCCTTAGCTCCATCTTTGAGTCCACTAATAAGACCAAATGGATTACCAAGTACATCTAAACCAAGCACCAATACATACATCTGCTTGATGGCCTAAAGTCAACAACAAGGACAATTATTTTAGCCATTAGCTCATGGATCTAAATTATGCTTAGCTATGAAATAGTGCATTTGTTTATTTAAACAACTTCAGAGTTTTACATATTGAGTGTTTGGGCTACCTGTGTTGGCATATTGCTGATGACACTATTAACGTGTTCTTAGTTTATCATATTTTAATTTAAAAATTATATATTTATTACAACTGAAGGAATACCAACACCAAACATAAAGTCAAAACCAACAAACTATAACTATTTTAGCTAGACTCGTGATAGACTTGCCACAAGTCGACTTGTAAAAGCGCAGAGCACGCACAGCGTCATAAACGTGCGCGAAGTACAAGAGTAAGTCTTGAAGTACGCGAGCCTTCTAGACAAAATCCACTGGTCTTCTTACCTGACTCATATAGTGTTTACTGATCACATTGATCAATTGCTGTTGATTGTATACTTGATTGTTG
>JAUUIK010164018.1:1254-14984 GCA_032270385.1 Urticina crassicornis | reverse complement strand
CGTCACGCCAGCCTACCGCAGCGTCACGCCAGCCTACCGCAGCGTCACGCCAGCCTACCGCAGCGTCACGCCAGTCTTCATCGTCTTCGTCACGCTCTCATAGCAGCAGTGCAGAGGAAACAAAAAAGAGTTTTATGACTCTAGAAAGTAGTTATAACACTGCCATCGAATCAAAAGAGGTATTTTTGAATTGAAAAAAAAAAGATAATTGAAATTAGCGAAGGCTTATTTTTATTTTTTTACCGTTAGAGACGGACAAGGTTGGTTGCCGGGTGAAATGAGAGGGAACCGAAAAGAAAGAAGGAATCGAAAGGCACCATTTGATGTTGTTAGAAAGGGTAGCCCCTGCGCACTGCACTGCGCACTGCGCAAATATTTTCAAGTGCTAAAAACTGAGCAAAGTGTTTTTTTTTCCAAACAAGCTGCATTCATCCATTCAAAGTCCATTCATTTTTTTATACATTAGTTATATCAAAAGATAATTTTGTTTTTCTATAGGATCTTTACAGAGATTATCAAGATTTGGAAAGAAAGCTTGATGAGGTGTTGACCGCAAAAGAGAATAAGCACAAAGAACTGGAAAAGGTAAAGAAGACATGGCAATTGAAATCTGCCAAGATGGAGGCTTCCATCCATCACAAGACCGAGATGATCGAAGAAAGAGACAAAACCATCACATCCCTGAACGAGAAGCTTAAAAAGGTCAATCTCAAGTACTCGAAAAGAGACGTAGAAGCTACGACAAGCGATAAGAAAGCCCATGCTGCCATGGAAGAACTGCAAGCATTGACCTTACGACTCGATAAGAAAGACAAGATTATCTTTGACCTCGAGGAGAAGCTGAGCAAAAAACAAAATGAGTTGATAATTGCGAATACAACAGTTGTGACCTTGAAGAGTGAGTTTGAGAGGTTACAATCTGAATTTGTCATGGCAACAGCAACGGCTGAAAAATATAAAGTGGATTTGAAATCGTCTCAGAAGGAAAATAACAATCTACAATTGAAGATCACAGAGCTGCAAAACAATTTGAGTAAGAATGAGGATCGTTATGCCAAGCTTCAACAAAACTATGACAATCTTCGTCATAGTGAATCTACCCTAAAAACGAAGGTTGTCTCGTTGGATCAGGAAAACACTCGACTCAGGAATCAAATCATTCAGCTTAAGAAAGACCTTGAACTTGCCCTCAACAGACCAGCAGAAAAGTCCTTTGAAGTCATTTCTGTGGATACTGTCCAGCAGGTCGAAGCAGGTCCTCCAGGCGATTTCTCGTTTGATTCAGAGGAGCTTGAGAGAGCCAACTACAAAATCAAGGAGCTGGAGGATTTACTTCATCAACACGAGGTAGAAAATAGCGACTTGCAGGTTAAACTTGGAAACTCTAAAGGTCAAATCACTAAACTGGAATGTGAGCTTGAAAATGCCTTGAGGCACAAGAGCATTGGTGCTGCGGAGCTCGAGGGAGAGAAAGGAAAGCTGGCAAGGCTGTTGAATGAGATTCAGAACCTTACTATACAGCTGGAAGAATCTCACAAAGGCAACGAGCAGTTGAAGAAGGAACTAGCAAAGAGAGACAGGTTGATAGAAGAGCTGAGAGCAAAGATTGCCAATTACGACAAGATGATAGAAGATCGAGATGAAGAGATTTTTAATCTTGGTGGAAAAATAGAGTACCTGAATTTGGAGAAAGAAAAGCTGAACGACGATAACAGAGAGTTATTGAAGAGGATTGCAGACCTAGAAGCTGACTACAAGATTAGCGAGGATGATATAGATAACGTCAGCAATGAAGCAAGAGGTCATCTACTAAAGATGTCAGGATTTGAAGCTAAGCTCGTAGAATCCGAGAAGGATCGCCGTCTCACAGATGAACAAAACATCTTGTTGCAGCAGAAGATTGACAAACTTGAAGATGAACTCCACCATGCTAACCAAGACAAGAGTATCTACGAGAATCAGACTGTTGGCTTGTCATCAGAAAGTAACAAACACCGTGATAACGCAGCTTTTTCCAAAAAAGAACTAATGGAGCTTCGAGGTGAAATAGATGGAATGAAACGAGAGCTGGCTAGCAAGGATGACACCATCGCGCAACTGAGAAGGAAAGTCGACAACTTAAACGAAGACCTCGACGAGGAAAAGAAAGAATTAGAAGAATCTAATTCTAGGTTTAAAGCGCTTGAGGAAGCTGTAAAGAAGGCTGAGAATGTTGTGGAGTTGAGGAATGCAGAAATCGATCGTTTGAATGGCATTCTAGATCGTACTACTAAGGAGAGAAACGACGCTGAAATCCAGCTTGCTGGACTTTTGGAGAAGTTCAAGAGCCTTGATAGTGGTTCTGGCAGGAAAACAACAAACAGAACTTCAGTTGACATCAAGGTTTCAAAGGTTCAAGACCTGGAAAGTCAGTTGTCATCATTGAGACAGAAGATATATTCACTCGAAAGAGAAAACGATGGCCAGAAACAAGCTGTCAACTTCTTAAAGAACGAATTAGCTGACAAAGACGACAGAATTTCATTCCTGCAACGCGAACTCGACAGTAAAGGTGTCCATAACGACGATGCTGAAAGAATGTTGGCTGATTATAAGAAAAAATGTATGATTCTAGAGAGAGAGTTGGATGAGATTACAGCTACCAAGGACGACATGGAAGAGGAACTTACATCGCTTCGTCCAGTGGTTGGAAAACTTGAGACCAAAGTGGAATCTTTGACGTTTAAGAAAGACACTCTGTCGACGCAGCTTTTAGAAGCCAACGATAGGTTGCGTCTTGCAAAGGAAGATATGCACAAGGCCCAGATGGAGTTAATGGAAGAGCGGAAGGCCAACACGTCCTTAGGCAAGATGGTGAAGAAGCACGAAATGACGATTGAAGATCTAACGGCCAGACTGAAAAACTACGAAAGTGAGTTAGACAGTCTATCCCGCAAGCTGACTGCAAGTAATACTGCTTGTGACAGTCTTAAAATAAAAAATCAAGAGCTGGAGAAAGTCATTGCTGAGTTGAAATCTAGAAAGACAATTCTGGAGCAGGACGTTAGTGAGTTGAGAGATCATCGGGAAGTCATTGAGGGCGATCTGAGTTCCATGTCTTACAAGCTCAGCAATTTGAACACAAAGGTGGGTTCTATCGAGAAGGATAAAAGTTACTATCAAGGCGACAGTGAAGCATCCCAAGGAAAGTTACGTCGATTGAAGAACGATTTGATTCAAGCCAAAAACCAAGTTAGAGAAAAGGATCGCTACATTGAAGATGTTAATGACAAAATAAAGGAAGTGGAATCTAATTACACTACCTCAAAAAGAAAAAACAAGAATTATGAGGATGAAGTGAATTCACTTCGAAAAGAGCTTGAAGCAGAGAAAAACGCCAATGAAATTAACAGAGACAGGATAGCTGAACTTTTAGCTCAGTTGGAGGCATTATCAGTCAACGCAGTTGCTCCAATCAACGTAGCCATCACTGAATCAGCTCCGGTAGTCATGTTTCAAGACAATGTCGAATCCATGCCAGACGACAGAGCCGATGAACTTGACTCTCTTTACCAGTCAAGTAAGGAGCGCGAGGGGACACTCAGGCATGAAGTCGAACAGAAAAACAACAAGGTTGCTCAGCTTGAAACGGAAAAGAAAAAGACAGCCGACAGGTGTATCGACATGGAGCATGAGCTTTCGATGCTCCAGAGAAAGTACCACGACCTTGAGCAAAGTTTCCATCGAGCTCAGCGTGAAAGGGATGACTTTAAAAAAGATGCAATCGAAGCTTCCAACAAGTGGTCTTATTTTGAACAAAAAGCCGAGAATGAAGAATCGGAGAAACAATCTTTGCAAAGGCAATATGATGATGCTATGCAAAAGCTTCGCCAAAGCCAAGAGGAAATTTTGAAGATTGAAGGAAATCTCGTGGAGCACAGACTTGAGGTAAAAGGCTTAACCACAGATAAAGAATACAGAGAAGAACATCTTCATAAATTCCGGGACTCCGTCAAATTCCTTGAAGATCAGTTGCATTCATTGAATGATAGTCTAAACTTTCAGCGAGAGGAAAATGAAAAGCTTAAAGCTGAGCGAGATAGTCTTCTGGAAAGCAATCTCTTGAAGGAGAATACTATCAACAGACTGAAAGCAGATAACCAAACCCTTACCATTGAAAGAGATCGCGCCGTTGAAGACGCTAAAGATGCTTTTGAAAGGCTAAACGATCTTGAGCAAAAGTATGCCGAAGCCATACGACGTAAAGAAGCGGCAGATGATGAGATCGACGAACTTAACGCAGAAGTTCAGAACCTTAGAGACGAATTGATGCAAGGACAGAGAAAGTACAAGCAACTCGAAGAAAAGATTCGTGCTCTTATGGATGAGTCAGAGAAAGACCAAAAGTATATTGATGAGCTGCGAGACAACAAAAAGGACTTGGAATATCAAATAACAGAACTTAAACGACTACTGGCAGAGAAGAATAACTTTTCTCCAGTCGTACAGGCCGTTGAAGTTCAGAATGTGCAAGCTACGTATGAGTCTAGCCCAATGATGGACTTTGGAGACTCCGATGAAATCAAACGCCTTCTGAATGAGAACACAAATCTGAAAAAGCAAATAAAGGAGGGTGAGGCTATTGTTGAGAAAAACAACAAACTCAATGAATTAATAGTTCATGGAGAAGGCAAAATCACCAAATTAGAGACAAGCATGCAACTATCCCAAAACAGGAATGCAGAACTTGAGAAAGAGCTGGATGCTTTGAAGAAAACGGCCAAACCACTGATGGAAAGGTATGATGTAACGATTAGGGATTATGAGCTGCAAAAAGACGAGTTAGACAACATGCAAAACAAGCTTGGAAATGCAGAACTACAGTTGGACCAGGAAAAGTCACTAAGAAAAGATCTGAGAAGACAACTTGATGAGAAGATGGCACTCTTGCACGACAGGGAAGAAGAATTGCTTGGAACAAAAAAGAAAGTCCATGAGCTGCAAGTTCTTCTGAATTCTTCAAATGACTCCATTGCAAAAGATAATCTGGTTGAAATGCTGAGAAACGAGAATCAGTCGCAAAAGAGCGACATCGAAAAGCTAAGGAAAGAAATACTGTCGCTTCAGAGACAGTTGAGGGACCTCCACAGCAAGAAAGAGGTGGTCGATAAAAATCTTTTCTCGTCGAAGGAGCATTGTGCAAATCTTGAAATGGAGAACGAGAAACTCAAGCAGAGGATTGAGCATTTTAGCTTTAGCTTAAAGGAAGTAGACGAAAGAGTCCAACAGCTTGAAGAGATGCTCAAGAATGCTAAGAAAGAAAAGTCGGCTTTGAAAATGGAATTAGATGATGCACACAACAGACTGAAGAAGGACAAAATTGAACTAGACTACTTGAAAAAGAAGGTCTCTGAATTACAAGATATCATAGACAACACGAAGAGCAACACTTCTATAGAGCTTGTTAGTTCAGGTCCTGGTAACAACTCGTATGAAGTAAACAAGCTCAGGGCTAAAGTTGATAGATATCGTGAAGACCTTCAAAGGAGCCAAGAGGAAATATCGAAACTCCGACTGCAATTGCGCAATAAAGATGTTTCTGTGAGTAAATTTGATAACTCTGATGCCCTACTAAAGGAAAACGACAGATTGAAAAATGCTTTGAAAAACCAAAAGGCAGAGACAAATGAATACAGAGTTAATTACAGCTCTTCTCAAAAGGAGATTGAAAGACTTCAACTGAAGATGGTATCTTTGAATCAAGCCAATAATCATTTGGAGGCAAAAATAGACGCTCTGGAGGAAGAAAAGACTCGATTTAGAAAACAACTGACTGATTCAGCTAAAGAGATATCTTCTTTGAAGATCCAGATTGATGCTCTGAAGCATGAAAGATCAAGGTTGAAGAATGAGTTGACAATTCTTCAAAAGAAGTACGATAATTTGATGGCTCAGTTTGCAGCTTTGCAAGCACAAAAAGGAAACAAAGGAAAAGGAGTCGTCAACATCAAGAAAATAACAGAGCTTGAATCAAAGTACCAAGCAGCTGTACGTGAGAAGGAAGATGTTCGTAATGAGTTATTCTCACACCGCAAAAACCAAGCTAGAGTTGAGAGTGCATTGTCCGAACACGTGAAATCAAGAGATGCCTTGGAACATGACATTCTTTGTCGAGACAACAGGATCACCGAGCTGGAGAACAACTTAAAACAATCACAAGATAATCACATGGCCGACAAGGAAGATACTTTGCAATGGAGGAAGAAAGTACAGGCCCTTCAGCAAGAACTTCAAGCAATCGAGCATAAGTACGACCGTCTTGTGAAACAGAAAGGAAGTCTCGAGCAAACTATTGAAGACCTCAACGAGGATCTTGCAGATGCGAATAGAAGGATAGAAATGTTGGAAGACTCAGTTTCGGAAGAAGGAGACGATACTGATGGTGGATATTCTGACCACATGAAATTGCAAAGACAGATAAGCGAGCTTGAAGCGCTTTTGAAAAAAGCAATGGAAGCAAGAGACAAGGCAACAGACGAGCTTAAGCAGTACAAGAGTCAGGTTTGGGACATGCAAGATGACTTGGCCAGGCTCAAAAATGACGTCGAACACTATCGCAAGTTAAGCGATGAAACGAACAAGATGAACGATAAACTGAAGGAAGATTTGGCTAACCTTAAGAAGGACACATGGGAAGCTCAGCACAATTACGGCAATGTTTGTAAAGAACTGAATGAGATGAAATACGCAAACGAGCTGTTGGAAAGCGAGAAAGCAGATATTGAGAAACAGATTCGTCGACTGAAGGATGAAATAACTGATCTTCTTTCACAAAAGGAAGTCATAGCAAACGAAAGAAATGATATAAAGTTTCAGTTACAACGCTTACAAGTAGAGGTTACTCAGGCTAACATGGAGACCAATGAAGCCAGAGAAGAAATCGAGCATTTGAAGGTGGATCTCTTGAAATTGACTGATGAGAATGAAGCCCTCAAAGCCAAATTAAACAGCCAAGAATTCGCTCCTATACAAGTTGCTACGGTGGAGCAAGTGGAGAGCGAACTACCTTTTGATTTCGATGAATTTGATGGAGCCAAAAGAGACAGAGACCAGCTCCAATTTGAAAAAGAAGGCGCAGAAAACAGGCTGCGTCATCTTGATGAAGAACTTGTCGAAAAAGAGAAAGAGAAGAATAGAGTGGAAGACAATCTGGTGGATGCGAGGAAGAGGATCTCCCTTCTTGAGACAGAGGGCAAGAATCTTGAAACAGGTCGTGACAAAGCTATCTACGAACGCGATCTTGCCAACCAGAAGTTCGTGGAACAAAGAACAGACAATGAGTCACTAAAGCAAGAGAAGGAGACTCTTCTGATTGAACTCAAGGAACTAAGACCACAGGTCTCTGAGCTCGAAACTGAAATTCAACAGTTACGCAGGAAGATTTCTGGTTATGAAAAAGAATTAGCCAGAGCGGGACAAAAGCCAGTTGAGAAGAAAAGGAACAGATATAATGAAAGTGATTTGCAAAGGGAGAATGTTGACCTGCAAAAGAGAATATCAGAGCTGGAGATATCTGTAAAATCCTCCGAGGACAAGGCTCAAGACGCTGAATACGAAAAGGATGAAATGGAGAAGAAAAATGCTCTCATAAGAGAAGACATGATCTTTTTCCAGTCCAAGTGCACGAAGCTGGAGGACGAACGTAACAAGCATGAACAAAGAATTCGAGAACTTGAAGATGAAATAAAGGATCTTCTGAGCAAGCTTGGACGTTCAGCTGATTCTGGAAGAGCAGAAGATTTAAGCGGGTCCGACATGGCTGCCAAAATAAGTTCCCTAGAAAAGAGAATTCTAATGCTGCAACAGCAAGTTTCTGAGAGAGATGTTGAAATTGATGCGTTGAAGAAACGGTTAAGAGAACTGACGGACAAGGGCTCTGGATCCGGGGAACTTGAGATCTATCTGGCGGAGATTAAAGACAAGAGTGAAATCTACCGTAAAGCTGACAGGGCAAAGCATGAAATAATAGAAAATATGAGAGCTGAAAAGACAAGCATGGAAATAGAGATTGAGAACTTGAAGAGGGAAATTGCTGATGGAAAATCTTCTTGCAGCGAATACAGTAAGGATAACGACGAACTTGAGCGTGAAGTGTCAGCCCTGTCTGCAGAAAAGATTGCAATGGAGAACAAGCTATTTGAACAATCTAATACCTACAAGATGCAGATAGCAGTGCTTCAAAATGAAAACGAAATACTCATTCACAAGTGTGAAACCCTGGAGAACGTCGTTGTGAAATACGAAGGACAGATTCAGGAGCTGAGGGAACGCCAAGCAGTTTCTAGCGAACAAGCAGCATCAACTACACTGATTTTAGACATCGACAAAAAGCGTTCCCACTCGAAGTACGTCAGCCATGCTGAAGAAGAGATGATGTTTGCAGATTCTAGACGACGTATGAAGACTTTCGATAAACGAGATCCAAAGCAAAGTGAGGATTCAATCGTGATGGAAAGTAATGCTAATGGTTTGGAAAGCAGTCCTGACATGGATGTTCTGTCGAGTACCAGAAAGGAACAGCCATCAAGAAGCAGTACTTCAAGGTACGGCACAGGTGGAGATTCTCCAAGCAACAGAACTGAGAGAACAAGCTACACAGGAAGAAGTCCTAGATCTAATCGCGATGGCGATGTAACAACTGGAATGGAAACGAGAAAGGAAGAACCTTCGAAAAGTAGATATGGCTCGCGCGTTATGGATATAGGAAATAACCGCGAAGGAGACCGCGACTCTCGCTCAAGCTCCTCTTATTCAAGGACAGGCCGCAACGAAGAGGCACCAACGACTAAACGAGAAAACACAAATGACGACAAGTACTCAACGAGGAAACCAGAAGCTACAAGAGATTCGTCAGGGGGAAGAAGGAGCGGCGGTGCAAGGACAGCCAGCGAGAAGGAACAATGCAAACAAAGCTAGAATAATGTGTTCCATGTAACAAGGAGGCTCGAAACGGCTTTCCTTGAACGAGCGCGCGCGCGCTCTTATTGTGCCATTCCAATCTTTACTTTATGGTCTTTGGTCTTCTGAGTCAACTTACTGTCACATATTAGCCATATAAAGGTTTTCAGGGTCATTTTTGTTAGTGTATATGCAAGTTCAAAAACCCTTTCTAGCCTCCTTAAGTTGTGTTGCTTCATTTAAGATTTAGTCAACCAATTTGGTAATGTTTTTTATTCAGATATATTTTATGTACCTTAGTTCTTCCATTTTGTAGCAATTAATTACCCTACGCGGATGTGGGGCTGCCGTTTACGCTCTTGGTGCGACATATTTTTCTTATATAAGAGAATTAAGTAATTTTGTGGGCAGCCTTTCATGATCAGGATATGATTTGCATTTATATCACATTAACTTTTAATACTTTTTGTCAAATATTCAATAGCATTTTCAACGTTGCTAGTTAATCTCTTTTTATATTCGCACCAGCTTTATCAAAGCAGAGGGAATTCTTTATGAACGGTCTGAGCAACGAAACTCCATGTTACATACTGAATACAGTATTTCATACTAGAAAACGTACGACTCTGGATTGCAAAGAATACACGGTACAGCATACCAAAACATTAATAATTGAATCAATCACAACATTTATGGCCAAGACTGTCACATGCACACCACAAATACACCACTGATTCGAAATACGATATCATTTGACGTTTATAATTTTGAAATTAGACAATGTACTCTGTTGTATCGGCTACTTTTAATGATTGTTGCGTATATATTAATTAAACAATTGTTAAGACAACTGTCTCATTTATTATTGGGAGTCTGCGTAGGTTGGGCCGGAGAGGGTCAAATAGTGTGGCAAGACAACAAGAAACCTTAAAACAATTGTTTCATGATTTTTATTTTTATTCAGGTATGTACAAGCTAAAATCTTACTTACGAAGCGAAGAGAGTCTTACGAATAGAAATCAGAACATAGAAAACTTCAATCATCAAAATTTGATTTTTTGATGAAGTGTTGTGCAAGTAATTCCTCTGATTACTGCTAATGCACACATACAACGCCTTGTGAAAAAAACAAAGCATTTTGAAAACTACTAATCATTTATCTATTATAAAATAACTTGACAATATTGCTAATCTAATCAGAAGTTCTACAATTACATTGACTTATAAAACAATACATCTTGAGAAAGAAAATGTTTGGATGAGAAATTAGCAATTATAGCTTGATTAATACAAGTTGATAGTTCAGAAAAAAATCCTTAAAGAGCCAATATGAATAACTTATTGAACTATTAAACATTATACCTACTAAAGCATACCTATATCAAACCATCCAGTTCTCTTATTCTATTAAAATATTCAACAAAAATCCATACAACTGGAATCTTACCAGAAAAATCAAGTTTTTTCTCATAAGCTAATCAATTATAATGTTAGAAATACACTTTAGATGGAATTAATAATTCAAATAGGTTAGCTTGTGAAACAGAAACAGATACTTTAGATACCATTTACATTATTTCTGAAAGAAATTTAGTAGGAAAAAAAAAAGAGAGAAAAGTTTAATAAAGAGTGTTAGTTTAAAACCCAGTCTTTGACTTGACCCCAAAGGAGAGTCTTGCCCGAGAGTTTTTAGTTTTATTCAAAATAAGTTCCTGGGAAGCTTGTTCTTGTTTGCGGATCTCTCTTTCTAGTCTAGATTTTTGCTCATTTAGGATTCCCCTCTCTCTAACCATCGCCAGTCGCTCCTCAGCCTATAATGAAGTATTGTTATTGTTACTGACCTGAATATCATATATGTGTATGAGTTTAAGGTGTCAAGTACCACTGTAAATTGTAATCATGTGCCTTGATTACAGATAGGACATTCTACTAGAAGTTTGTGTAGTTGCAACAGTCATCAAATAGTTATAATGATATTGAATTTGTATAGCACACTTATATATGTGGATATAATATTCTAAGGCACTTTACATGTGAGAAATGACAAACTGCTATCAAATACTGTTATTAAATACCTCTAGATGTTATACCTCTAAATATAATCAAGGCAAAATGATAGTACCTCAAGTATTTTGAGGTTGAAGAATTCAAAGCTAGTTTCAACAGAGGATAACAAACACTAAACATGGCCAAGTAAAGACTACAAACAGTAACCTGGTCTGCTATGTACAGTATATGACCAGCGCGAGCAGCAAGTTGAAAACTTCCATGACAATGACCTCTACTTACAGCAACAATTTGATAATGATGATTGACAGGTTAATCTACAACACACCTATAATGTACTTACCTCTGATTATAATATTAGTACACAATATTTACAGTTTAGTATTAGAAGTAGAATTTTGTAAAAAATATGATTCTTGTATTCTAGGTAAATGTTCAGGCTTAGAGTAACATTAATATCCTATCTTGTGCGCCAATTGTACAGAATAGTACATGTATGTAATTTTAAACTTACTTTTATATGATTTTTCTTCCAAATCCTAATCTTTTAAAATCACAGAAATATTTAGGCCCAGAAAAAAGTTGAAACTATAAAACTGCCAGGAATTACCTTACACTTTGGTCCGTTAAGTATTTATAATTTACTTACTGACAAAATGGTTTCTTGTCACGATAATTAGACACAGACAAAAATACTAAAGAACAAACCAAACTTGGGCCTGGTTGGGTGTGTTTCACTGCCAACTTTAGATCCCTGTACCTTCAGATGTGATAAGATTGATACTTAGTAGGTTTGATGTAGTATTGGTAAATATAGGTGTTATGGGGCCTCCTACTAATAATAATCTGGAGAGCATTATTTTGCCTTTGAATGCTCTTTTATAATCATATTCTAAAGACGACTTTTTTTAATAATTAAATACAACATGAAAAACATGTTTTTAGAATACCATTCAAATAAAGATCTTTCAAATGCCAGAATTTCAATAGATCCATTTAGTCTACCTCAATGTTGTCCCCATCTTTTGGGAAATAAGATTCTTTGCTTAAAATACATTTCCAAAGTGTTAAAAAGAAAAGAAATAATACTATTGGGAATGTTTGAGTGATTTGAAATGAGAGAACATCAAGGGAAACTAAATCAGTCTATTGGTATTTTGAAAGCTCTTTGAAGGATTAGATACACAAGCACAGTTAGTAGAAAAACCTTAAACAAGTACTGTATTGTAGTCAGACCTGCTAAACCAGCAGGGAGAGAACTAAGGATAACTTACCAATCTTTGTTCTGCTTCCTCTATAGCTTTTTGTTTCTCTGCAACAAGGTTCTGAAGTCTTTCTCGTTCTTGCCGTTCTTCCTCCTGTGAAATGAGTTCAAATGTCATCAACAAAGAACTCAAAACTTTTTATATGTGTAGAGATGGTATATATGGATTATAAGACTAAGATAATTATTTTTAGTTAATAGAATTAATAATAAATACACCAATAATATTTGTTACAAGGATAGAATAAACACACATACCACATGTACATAAATATATATATATAGTGTAGCATTGGGCAACCACGAAACAGGCTTGTAAGGATGAACTTGTAGTTTATTTGTCTTTTTTCTTAACCATATAAATATATATATATATATCTTGACGCAAGTGCCCTCTACACGCGTCTGTGTACTTTTCTATTCTATGTATACGTACATGAATACATTTTGGTAAAACAAATCCTAATGCAACTGCCTTCCCTGTATTGCCACTTGGATTATAGCGTAGTGTCTAGATCTGCATCTTGCATTGCATGCCACAACTTAAGCTTCTCAATGTTTTTCAAGGAAATGTTGTATTTAGCATTGCCAAGAGGTCAAACTTGGCAAAACCTCTTTGATACCGTATGTCTTTGATATTGTTTTAAGAATTCTTTCAAGTCTTTTTGAACAAATTAACCTGTCTTTGCTTTATTCCAAAGCTGTTTAGATTAATCCTGATGAAAAGGTGAATCATACTGCACTGTACTTCCTGTAGATGGAATTTTGTTTGAAATATATACATGATGTAACATTAATACTTCATGTTGAAAACACAAAGGGCAACTCTACAGCAGCAGAAAAAAAGCAAAATTTATCCCTAGTACTTCCCAAGACAGTTCATATTTGACTTCATTATTATTTTCTGTACAAATACTTGCTGAAAATCAAAATCATTGATAAAAACTCAATGAACTTTTCTATTAAATTTTGTTGATTTTTTCCAAACTTAAGTGCTGAATGTCAAGTTGTTTGCACAGAAAGATGAGGTCCTGCTGATATTGCCCAAGATGTTCATCAACATGTGGCCTTGTTCTTATAACTTTACCTCTCTGATGCGAAGCGCTTCCATTTGCTCTTGTTTTCTTCTTTCAAATTCTTCCAACATTTGTTTTTCCATAACCTTTTTAGCTTCTTCGACTCGTCTCATAACTTCACTATCAATTTCATCTTTACGTTTTGCAAGTTCTTCCTCTACTTTCTTTGCTACCATACCTTCAACTCTTTTTTGAGTTTCCTCTTCAATCATTTTCTGTTCTCTTTCAGCTGCTCGGCTATCAAAATCAAATCGTATAGGAATATATTATTATTTTATGATAATTGGTTGGGGCTATAAACCTCTGAAAATAATTACATAAACTGTCACGACATGCCAACATACTGCTAACAGCTAGCTCAGTGCTCACTGTCAGATTTTATATCTATATGTATTAGAGGCATCAATTTTCAATGATATCATCAGCAGCAGCATCATTTTAAGACT
>JAUUIK010163907.1:0-10185 GCA_032270385.1 Urticina crassicornis | reverse complement strand
GGATTGTGACTTGTATATTCTAGTTGCTGGTTCTTTTGGTTGCTCTTGTGAAATGAATTCTGCTTCCTCTCTGCAATAAAACGAAATTCTAAACGTTATAACTTTGTCATGTTTAGATAATCTTTCAAAGGGCAAGTCCAGAATAATATTGTTTGTAACTGTTATGATTAGTTGGGCTTCTAGTGGTCGTAATCTTCATCATCGTTTATTGAGTTGGTAAAGCCTCAAGGAGTCACACCAACTATCCTATAAATAATACTTTTTTTCCAGCCTGGAATCCCAAGAAATCATGTGCACTGATTGGTTTGTCCCGTTTTGTTCAGTACAGACCACTCATCTTGACTCATCAGCACAAAGCAAAACAGAAAAACACTAAGCTATTTACAATCTATGGTCTAGGGGAAAATAACAACAAAAGAGAAAACAAAATTAAAATGTTATCTGGGGAAGATGGAAAAGGATAATAACAATGAAAAATCTTGAAGAAAAGCAATTATAGACAACAATGTTTTTACCTTGTGAGTATTTGAGGTTGTGGTATGTCACTATCTCCTTTTGATGACTGTGAAGATTGAGATGACAAAGACTACAGAAATACAAAATGTCATAAACATACAATTTGAATGTGGAAAACTTGTATAAAGAGAGTACATTGTAAATAGCAAGTACATTGTACTTAGATCTACATGTACATGTAGGGAGTATGCAGAGGGTAGGGTTTCAAAAAGGACTATTTACATAGCAAATTCAATGTCTTACATCTTGATTATTAAAGATTCTTTCTCTAGCTTTGTGATATTCTTCTTCCCTTTCTTCAATAGATTTAGATCGTTTGTCCTCCATTCCAAGACTTGCTAGTAATGGACTGTCAATCTGAAGCGCAAGGGACATTGTATGATAAATATTAAGTGACAACTAAACAAGTTCTTAGAAATAATATTATTATAACAATATTCCAAGCAATCAGCATGCAAGAAATTCCATATTCACCTGTGTAATTACACTAAATAAAATTAATACTGTCTGTGCTCTTAAATTAACCACATCAAATACTGTTGTGTTTGGGTTGTTTTTCTAAGGGTGGAAAACAATTAAGAGAGCAAGAACAAAAACCTTTGTAGAAATAGCCAGATTGGTGATATTGAAATCACATGCAAGTCAATAAAGATGAGACTTGAACCCTGACCACAGTGGTAAGTGGTACTGCTTTACCCTGGATATACATGTATACTTTTCCCAACAGAACATTTTTCTCTTGCCGAGAGTAGCCTGAATGTCAGCTGTTGCCAACTTACTCCCCCTCACCCTGTGGACAGCTGACATTCTGGCTGTGGTGAAAGTAGTTTGTTCATGGAAATGTTATGACAAGAAGCCTGTAGTTGAAATGGATTCTCTGCATATCAAAGGTTTGTTCTTCCGATCAATTCATCCAATGAATGTCTTTAGAATCCTTAATATTCATTAACTGTTTTTCCTACCTTTGGGGGAGTGCTATCACCTGATGGTGTGTTTTGTCGTCTCAGTATTGCTCTAGGCATAGAACCCTCAGACTCTTCAGACTCTTCTCTACTGAGAGAAACAAGATCTGCAAATCGTTGCTCTGGACTAAAAAAAAAAAGGAAGATGGTTAATTATAAAATGAATTATTTTGAAGAAGGGGAACAAATCAAAGGAAAGCAAAGGCCTAAGACAGCATGGACAGCAGAGCCAAAGAAAGAGTTTGGAACTGAGGAAAGAAACAGTAAATAAACAGAAGGGAAAGACAAAAACTGCGAGGAAGTGGGATAGATACTGCAATCATTTTATTCATTTTATCTGTAAAACTTGCAAATCAGGAATTAATATAAAGTGACGTTGCTGTTGGCAAAAGGTTTGTCGGTCTTGCTTTTACTTACATGTAGATGTATAAAATGCTCAAATAATATTTATGATGATAATGATGATGATGATGACACACCACCACATAAGTCTTAGTTTATTATCTCTATAATCATACTAGCAAGGGTAATAAAGAATATTTACAAAATGTACATGAACCCAAGTATGGTGCAAATTGGCTAAAGTGAAAAATCTGCACCATTAAATAGCTGTCGGTAAGTAATCGGCCAACCACAATTCATACAATGTAGTGTACGATGAGAAGTATCGCAAACAGCATCAAGTTTAATCCATACTCACATTCTAGTATTTATACTCTTGTTGATTATTACAGATTTGCCAGTTTGTTGGTCAACATTATGCTCCATACCAAAAAAAGCAGCAACTCTGTGCACTATCATTCTATAGTACGATGTCATTGGGGGGTATTTAATAAAGATTATCCTACAAGAGAACAAGGAAGATTTAACATGTGCTCTGAATGGATTAAGGCTCTGTTTGTATGCAAGAAAAGGCATAATGGAAACGATTAGTTCAGAACCAACATATCTCATCTGATTGGATTCTCAAAACAATAGTTGCCTTTGTCCTGTAATGTTTCATATTGTTTTTGCCTTGTTACATTGAATAAGGTGGTGCAATCAGTGTAGGTTAGCCCTGGGATACTACACTGTACGTGTAGCTAGCATGATATTTGCACAGCTTCATCCATTTAGTACAGGATGATTTGGTGATCATGTGTGAGTTTTTTTCAAGTTTTTCCTGTAAAGATCCCCTAAATTGAATAGCAATAAATAGATAAATAACTTACATTGGATCTTGAATAAAATTCAAAAAATCATGCTCCAACTTCAGTACAAATTTTCTGTCCCTGAACAAAAGATGAACACATCAGTTAATTAATGGTTCCACAATTCAATAGCAACAAATAGCCTGGTTTTCATGAGGGGCCTTCGGAGATCAAGTTGGAATTAAGAAATATTGGTTACAGAGGGAGGAAAACTGGAGAACCCAATGAAAAACACCTTGTAGCATAGGCAAGAACTAACACACAGCTAAACTTCCATGACACAGATTCAGGGAATCGAGCCCAGACCACAGTTGTGACAGGCAAGCATTCACACCACTACACCACCCATGTTTCCCAAGGAAATGCCATTTTATGAGTAGTACAACTTGGTAAATACCTTGGATTTCTGAGCGTCTTTACAATAAATTCATGTAAATCTGTGCCTGTAGAATCAGTATATTCAAATGAATTGTCTGAAAAATAAAAGGAAACACTCAATGCGCTGACCTGAAAGAATTGAACAAAGCATTGCTCATTGCAGCTGGAGACAAGAAAATTATAGATAATTGAATCTAGATTGTCCAGATTCACTGAAGACATGGAAATACTCCAGATAATTGTAAATATAAGTATGTGTAAAGAGATATATGTATAGTAGTTACACAAAGATGATAATTTAAATTCCCAAGACATTTCCCAGAAAACATTTGGTAACTTCCAGGTGTTTTCATCCCACTCGGTGCAAGAGAATTAGCCAATCAAAGACCTTTTTTCCTATATTTCCTAATTCTAGTTCTTCAACTTAACAACAGCTCTTGCATGGAATGAAATGGAATAAATCCCATCCGAGAAAAATTGAACCAAATATCTTTCCTAAACAGCATATATTTTTGTTGTTGGCAGACAATCTTTTATTTTGACAAGAAATAATTGAACGAACTAGAAAAATTCAATTTGACAAACAATGCATTTTGCACCTCAAATTGGAATCACCTGGTTCAAAAATGGGAAAACTATTGATACAAACCTCTAGAAAATGAACCCTGTTGGGAAGTTCTCCCTATACTTTCTTGTCTGGGTGTTGATTCACGTGTGACGTCGTTATCACTGGACTGATATGTGTACGAGTCAAAACTAGCATTCATCACTGCCTGTGGTGCAGAAACCTGTCAGACAAACATTGGCATTGAGTCTAAAATGTTTTTCTTTGTTTTATGTACCGGTACTTTAGTTCATCATGCAGTAAGAACCATTTTGCAGATGTGATAATCAAGAATATTTCAGTCATTTTCAAGGACATTAATTTTCAATATTATCACCAACAAGTACTATGTATTTTGACAAACATTTTTGGTTTGTTTAATTTATGAAAATTAATGCACACTATATGTACCTCTGTGCCTTCTTCATTGGGAAGAGGTGGTGATGGCGTACTTCTTACAGCTGCACTTCTTACAAGTGTTTTGCGTGGATTATGTGGCAATGGCTAAAATAGTGACAAAAATAAAGCTAGAATCAGTTTAAATATCAACAGCAATAACCTTTGTATACGTAATTGCATGGGGCTGAGTAACATTAAGGATTAATTTCACACATGTAGAAAGAGGGACTTTAGAATGTGTCTTTGAGGAAATCAAGTTGATGTCAAGTCCCAAGGAGTCCAAACAAAGATTCCATAAAAACCTCTCATTGCTGCATACACAAACATCACTGTCTGATGCTTAGGACACTGATTTACCTCTGATGACGCCTTCGTTAAAAGCAATGATCTCATGCCAGGAAATGTCTGGCTTTGTTGTACATGCACAGTGCTAAATGAAACAGCAGGTATGTCTGTCGCCATGGTAACTGCTTGTGGTTGTTGTCTAGGTGATTCTGTTGTCTCTGCACTAGATACTTCAGCTGTTGTGACAGTAGGAATGGATGTATTCTGAGGAAGAAAAACTTTAATTATTTTATTTTGTACTCGATGGTTGAATGTCGTGGTTTAGGACCATTCACGACAGTCTGGTTTTCCAAAACATATATTGAGATATGGGATATGGAAATAGTTTTCCATTGTTGTCATACAGTTTATTAAAATCACAATGTATACCAATATGATACATGTACAGAATTACTATAAACCACCGCCCGGTTGGCTCAGTTGGTTGAGCATCGGTTTGTTGTGCGGAGGTCATGGTTCGATTCCTGGCCAGACCAACACTCAGGGTCTTAAAATAACTAAGGAGAAAGTGCTGCCTTTGCAATCACATCTGCAAATGGTTAGACTTTCGAGTGGCTCGGATGACCACTTGAATTGGCAGTCCCATCTCTCCACTACTAACCAATATTGGAGGGACATAAAAGAACCACTGAGGACGTAAAGAAACTCTGGCAGTGACCATCCTCAGTGTCTACACCACATTACTAACCATCACTCATGATTGTAAACTGCGTGGCTGCAAACTGTGCCTTAAATAGCAGTCCGTCATTTCACACATGTAAAACGCGCTATATAAATTTAATATCATTATGCCATATTTTTCCCTACTCATGCAAAATCTACTCTATTATATTGTTACTGTATATATATATGTACTTCATGCAATGGCTGATGCAGTGTAGTCATCCAAGGGGTGCAGTGCCCCTGTTTGAGGGGGTTTCTTTCTATAAATTTGGTTCTAGATAAAGTGACCTCAATTTTAAAATATAAATTCAAAACTCTGAGAGTAAATTCAAACTGACTTCTTTATGCATGTAAACTGTACCCCTCTTTGGACAACCCATAAATAATCTCTAATCTACAGGTAATTCTACTCTTTCCTAGTTTGGGGTTCCTGTGCCTCTGCACTGGAAGAGAGTCTCTCAGTTTTCCCTTCACCACAGGTAGCCCTAGAGTTGCCTGCAGAGATGATTACATTGGTGATACATACATCAGGTGAGTGGTTGTTTTGGAGCTTGGTCATATCCTGACTGCTAGAATCTTGTGAGAAACCTTTATCCATTATCTATAAGAGTGAGCCTGAAAGATAATTGTTGGGTAAATACAAGAAAACAAGTCTCAAAACAAAACACAGGGAACAGATATTTGTTTATTAAAGAAGATTAAATGACCAATAATGACATTTTCAGCTGAACGGAAGAATTATATGCCGACTAATTATAGTGAGTTTTGGTCCTCGGCCATGCAGCCTCACAGTTCAAAGAAAAATATTTGAAGAAGCACTAAATCATTTTTGAATAAACTTAAAATTTTCATTTTAAATGATGATACAGGCATATCTCTCCATTCACTCCTTTGGCATGTGATCAAGAAAAAACATAAAAATATATTTTTGAAAACTTAAAAGAGAGCTGCACAGTTTTGAAAGCATCCTTCACACACTTAGTTCTTTGATCATCTCAGTGACAGTAAATTACTGATGCAATACCTAATTAGTTATACAGTGTATATTGTAAGTTGGGTTTATGACAATTATTAAATTGCATTTTGTATTTTATGTCTGCATAAAATTTCAGCAACCATATACAATTTGCAGATTCTGTCTTCATCTAAACCATTAAACAAAATCAAAACGAAGTAGAAGGCCTTTTTTTATTAAAATAATTTCGCTCACAAGGAAATACATTAACTGCTCTATTAACATATGGCAAAGAATAATACTTATGCTGGATTTTATGAATATTTAAATTGTACATGCTACCAGCTTCTTAGCATAATCATACCAGAGATGTGCTGAACAGGACAAAAAACTAACTGCATAAAGTCTGTGCATTTATACTTTTTGGATGCAAAACATGCAAATGTATTACATGGATCATTGATATTTTCTAGCAAAGATCCTACTCATTTTATGCAAACTATTACAAATCACAAGTGTCTATTTATCAAAGGAGCTTCAGGCAGATTTTCAAATAAACATAAGTTTGATTGAATTAATGTGATAGCACAAGAAGACCAAAAACAAAGGTGAAATAAGTACATTTGCAGCTACCAGACCTGCCAAATCACATTCTCACCTTGCTTTCCATATATTTGTTAATGCATATGCACAATAACCTTGAATTTATAAGAAACCCCAGAGGTATGACAATGTTGATAACAATGCAAACACTCTAGACTTGCTTTAGGCTATGGCTGTGATAACTTGTCACTTCGTAATCACAAGAAACCCATTTCAAAGTGATTTATATGCATTTAACAGCAAAGACTTGCTTATAGGATTTGTTCGTAACACACACCCAGATCTCTTCAGCCAACTATGACAATCAATTCTTATTGGATTTTCTTTTGGTGATAATCAGATAAAAGGATAAGATTTGAAGCAGGGATGCTTAATTGTGGAAAATTGTACCAGTGTGAAAAACTTGACATCAAGAAGACTGCGAAAATGAATTGATTTAGTTTAGTGTCAAGTTAGAGTGGCAGTTTCCATTTTGAAAATGGCTTCTTTGAAGTTTATTTTGTCAGTGATTTCTTGAACGACATTGATAAATAAATTTAAATTAGTAGTGAAAGGCCAATGTGAAGGTCAGACATGGACAACATTGAAAACACTAATATTTTATTCATTGAAAAAAATATTATAATAAAATCTAATAACAAACATTAGATGATACTATCCTCCAAATCAGAATTAAGGAGCTTTTAAGTGATATATATTCTTAATTATTTTGTTCAAAAAGGTTAAAATATCAACAACTTGCTGGAGGATATGAGGGTTTGAGAACATGATTGCATCGAGTTTAGGTACATGTACTTCTGGTTACAAAACAAGGTTATGTTTTGCAGGCATGAGACCTAATAATTTGATTCTGAAAAGTTTACACTTCCAGCCAAAGCAAAGCAAACAGGAGAGACGTCTGCTAAATATCACAAGAATTAGCTCTTTGTGACACGAATAAATTGGAAAAGTACAAATATGTATTTAAGAATAAATAAAATATATAGGGTATACAAAGCAGGCTCATAACGACATTCTGCATCAAATTAGCTAGTTTTCCAACCACATGCATGTTTGGCCCCCATGAACTGAAACTGGGAATTACCTCCAACAAACAGTCGGATAAATGTTTTTCTTAAATCAACTTTACACTTAACCCGTGATTTTTATAGATGAGCCGGCCTTTACACCTTATTGATAATACCAGATTTCAAAGCACTTAAATCCCAAATCTATTGTACATAAGCAATGAAGCTGAAATATGTGCTCCCGATAAAACACTCAGTATTAGCTTACTCGAAATTAGAATTTCCTAACGTACCTTTGAATTCAGTGTTAGTGAAGACATCTTATTGTATTCGTGGCAGTAGGATTTATCTTTATGTAGTGTAGACCATTGTTTTGGAAGTGAAATTATACATCTAATAATAAACAGAAGTTTTGGATGTGGTTTGAGATCTGAACGTTGCTTTGTACTCCCGAGCTCAGTCGAAGGAACTGCCCATCATAAGTTATCTGTGAAAATATTAAAAGATATACAAGTTGAAAGTGATCTGTGATTTGTTTGTATATCAAAGGCTTCACAGTTTGTGGAGAGAATGATGACAACTGATTCACGAGAAACACTCGAGTAGTGGAGGCCTTTGAAAGGAAGCGATATGTGAGGTGTGTGACAAGATCTTCTAAAGAGCGAAGTCTCAGCAAGTAACACCACAGAAGCTTCCTTCAAGAACTCGAAATACGTCAATGGACTATGCAATATAAAAGCATGAGAAACGTAGATGGAACTTACGCCAAAAAGAATTCACTATTGTCAAGGGGTTTAGCTAAACCTGACCGTATGAAATCGACATGATATGTAACACTAGTTTATTAATAATTCAACTTATTGGAACTCTCTAGTACTATATAGCAAGGAGCAGGCAGTACTTCCACTTCGCATCAAAACCTTTTCTATATTACGAGCCTGTATCACTATTTCTCTAAATTCTGAATAAAACAACGCGCCGGAACGGAGAAAACTACCAAATACACGAAGATTCAGCTTCATTTCAAGACAATAAATACGAACCAGAAATGAATTACGGTAGTGAAATAAGCAAGGTATGTCAGCCAACGAAACGCATCCCACACGACGACTCCACCATATTTTCCTAACATATCTTGAAAGCGTGGGCGAAAGTTAATTTTAAATTTGTCTAGTGAAACCCGGGAATTCATACTTAGCCATTCTATCTTACCTGGATCTCTCTGGTGCATATTTAAAGTGTTTGCTCAATAGAAAGGCTGTTCTCTCCAAGGAGAAATCCCGACCGATGAAATGCAGTATACAGTTTTGGAGTGAGTTGAATACACAATGAGGAAACGGCTAGTGGTAAAGGTTTGGCCAATTTTGACGGACAATCACAGGACTTAAGGACCGTTCTCTTTTGTTCTGACAACCAGGTTAAGTAGAATTGGGTCGGAAAACAGAAAAAAATCCCTCAGAAGTAGAACAAAAATATGTCATGTATCAGGCATGGGAGCTTTATACAACACCGGCTAAAACCATACCTCGACCGCTACGATCCATGGGTTAAATGACGTCATAGTAAATGACAACATTTGGCACACTTCGGGAGATTTTCGCACGCCCGAGGCAGAAGCGGAACTCGTGCCGAAAATATCCGAAAAGCCGAAAGTCGGTCGGCCTTTGAACTCCCGCGTTGATCGATGAATTATGTACCTGCTACTTCATTAATTCACAGGGATTTTCAAAGTTTGAATCCAGACTAATAAATGTTTGGCTTATTCAATATTAATGTAACAAAGATAATAAGGTACCGTATATTATTCAGCAGGTCTCTATCGAAAGCTGGAGAAAAATCCAAGATGGAAAATCAATGAAGATGTTTGAGAGACCGGCACCAGAGAGAGTCAATTTTTAAAAGGTTTTTTTTTTTTAACGAAAATCAAAAATAACAAAATATAATGAAGTGGTAAGATCACGACGAAAAATACTGGTGGTTACTACATGCTTATTCGGACTCAAGCTGTTTCCGATGTGATATCAGACAAATAAACAATGCCAACAGAGAACTGTTGAAGTGGGCCGTAAACACATGCTATTTCTTCATTGAGACCGAAGCTATGAAATAAAAATAAATAAAATTTATTAAATAAGAACAGTTGAGGTTTTTTTTCAATTAAGTTTAGTCCTTTGGTGTAACCGAAAGAGCATGCATGTTTATTATCATACCAATATTACGGTGGAGAAATCATAACATTCCCATAGTGTAGCGATCTCTTTTGTATAGTACTTTCACTTTCCTCTAAGGTGTTATTAATTGGTTTGTTTTTAATTGGATATTTGATTCGCTATACTTTTTTAAACCTTATAATTAGTCTTTAATTGCTAATTCGGTTCAAAATGACTATCAGCTCAATTTTTCAGGCAGTTCTTTCATACCTACCAGCCTTTTGAGATAATTCAACAATCAACTATTGATTATTCAGAAAAGCTCAAGTGCCCTAGTTCATAATGACGTCACATCTTGTTTACATGGGGGACAGAATCGCCGAGAACAATGAAAATTTCGACTAAATCTTCTT
>JAUUIK010163796.1:0-11533 GCA_032270385.1 Urticina crassicornis | reverse complement strand
TTTAGAAATATCGGTTTATTATTGATAAAGTAAGAATTTTTTGAAATTCGAAATTTTACAAGGAAATGTATGTTGGTAGGCAACGCTTGCCCACCAACATACATTTCCTTTTAAAATTTCGAATTTCAAAAATTCATAACGTCCTCGATATAGAACTGATTTTTCTCAAACTTTGGATTTTTACTAATTTCAACATGGTCGTTCCAGTCGTAGTATTAGTTTTTGATTTTGATGAATTTTCAGAAGAGGTGTTACATGGCCATTTTAGAGACATGCAGTTTGCTACCAAACCTTGATAAAAATTAGAGTCAAATAAACACACAACGACAACAGTAGAACAATAAACCCGGTTAAGATTCATCGCTAATACTGAAAAAGATAGCTATCAAGCATAACAACGGTATGATATTTGCATTCTTATTGAAAAATGTTAT
The DNA here is from genome assembly GCA_032270385.1 of Urticina crassicornis. Taxonomy (NCBI): domain Eukaryota; kingdom Metazoa; phylum Cnidaria; class Anthozoa; order Actiniaria; family Actiniidae; genus Urticina; species Urticina crassicornis. The sequence goes on along the minus strand of JAUUIK010163796.1, from coordinate 11,099 downwards.
GGAAACAATCAGTTTCGTTGACAGAATTAATCATTTTGATGGCTCTTGTTCGATTGTTAGAGCTCGTTCTAATTAAAATCACTCGCTTTGTTGATTGTTTATTAAGTATTTTCATTAAATTTCAAGTTTTGTTGAATACTTTCGAGTTGAATGTTGTTTGCTGTTCACTTAGGGTAATTAAAAAAGAGCAGCCTTTGAATAAGCGAGCCACTGACTCCTGCAGAGAATTCAATCACCAAGCTACTTGCGGTTTGACGACTTTATAATTGCGAAAATACAATTCAAACAGGTATACTTAAAATTGTTCACTTCAAGAAGCATAACCCCTTCAAAGTTCCAGTCGAACGTCACCGAAAATAAAACAAGTTTAGAGATAAATGATCAGTTTGCTTAATTAGAATTGACAGTTTTATTAAACTGGATTTTACTTTTTTTTATTAGCTTTGTCAGTACGATTACTATTATATTTTTAATCAAATAGGTTTTGGGCCCTCGGGGTAAAAGTGTGCTAAAAGATAATATCATTCATAATCGAAACGGGGCGCTTCGGTCCGTATAAAATCAGTTGGAACCCGTTGTTGAACTTCACGTCTTATCACCAGTATTTAACCGAAGAAGCTGTTCCGAATGAGTCAGACCAGTGCTTGAATCAAAAAGGTAATGTATGTCATTATCTTTACAGGAAAACGTATAATTCTGGTCCAGACCTACTGTTCACAGCACTATTCATTCCCAATACGGTTATTTGTTCTAACAATTAAATGTTGTCCATTATAATCAAACCAAAGTCTGCGGCCACTAATGGTATTTTCATCAAAGAAAGCCATTTGAAAGTTGATTTTCTCGTCTAAATTCAAAGCAGTCGAAAGCCTTGATTCAAAATGGTCATACTAGTAATTCCAAAAGCTATATATCCCATATTATAACTGATACCTATTGATGAACATGCGTGTTCTGTCCGATCGTCTTGCAGTAGTTGCTTGGGTAATCACACTGATTACGTAGTTAAGATCGCGCTAAAGGTGGTTCCCACCGTTCCGCTCACGTAAAATCAATTTGACTGTCGCGTTTTGGAGTATAAAACTGCCAAGGGTGTAGGTTTTACTTACAAACGCCGGTATAGGTACGGAGAATTCATCTCAGTGGTGCCGGAACAGTTTATAAAACGTCAAAGTTCGTGTCCATATTATGCCAGTCCAATACTATCGTAATATCTATCACGTGGTAAGGTTTATAATCAATTTATCAGGCTAATTGTAGCATAGGTTTTGAATTTCAGGTTTTAGCTTTGGATTTTTACTGAGGAATATAGCCAAGAAAAATAAACAAGCATCCAAAGCCATCATAGGCTGATTATATTGGCAAAACTCGCAAAAAGATCATCTGGAAAATGGAGTGCTTCTCTAGTTCGAGTGATCGGTTCGGGCTTCCTTTCTAAGCTAATCAGTTTGTTCCATTTTCTTGAACATTTCGAAAGCTAACCGCATGGCTATCTGCGGAGCATAGCACCACAGATAATTTAGTTAGTGCGCCGAATGAGTTCCGAAGAAGCTCCGACGAAGTTCTGAGTAAAATTTGGTGATGAAAAGAAGCCACTCGGTGTACCGGAGAAAATTATTTTGCCGGCTTTAAACGATCTCGTATACCGATAGAAAAGTGCCCGATACCTTTACGAAAAAGTGGGTCCTTCATGCCATTTTTCTGCGGGATCTGTGACGGCAATGTCGATGTTGGCGTCAATATTCTAATCTAATACTTAAATCATTAATTTTACAGCTAATAACACTTATCTGAAAGTGCTTAGTTTATATATCTGATCATTGATCTCATACCATTACACAACTGCTAGAGCAAATGGTTGACTATGAGAGGACCCCTGAGTCGGATTTAATTGAAACTCCCTAAAGGCCCCGACCCCTGTGAGCATTCGGTTCAACAGACGTCTTTGACCTTCATATTCTCTTTACTCACAGCAAACTTCAGTTTGAGGCCAGTCACGATAAACTTTAAAATCATTAACATATTTTTGAGAAAACGACGAACTCCCAAAATGCCCCAGGGGTGGGCGATCAAGAAATCGCCACAGGAAACCCAATACAGCATTCCGTGACTCTCACAAGCGTTAGCACAGAAGCGACACATCCATTATGATTTCCGTCTCACATGCTGTAAATCAATTAATAGCCAACAGTTCGTTTGTCTAGCACTGTGATACTCGCTTAACAGCTGAAACGCATTACATCACATTGCCATACCTCACACATGCAAGTCCATGCAGCACCCTCTTTCCACAACATGTAATATGCCCGACACATGCTTCTAAATCTTGTTCGTAAATTAAGGCAAAAAACGTAACTGATAACTTATACTTCTTTGTAAAATACTCCTTTAGAAGTACACCAAGAGGCAGCTCGTTCAAAAGGGGCAAATTGAACGTGGATAACCATACCGTGATCAACATTTGTTTATGTGTTTTGATCTGAGATTACAATTGCATGGCGCCTTTGGTCTCCAGACCGATAATCAACACGAGTAAGCCATACGTGTTGGGGAAATAAAAACCTGATGTCCCGTGGATCTTTTTCGATCTGATACGCGTCCCAATATACCGTCTTACACGTAGGCTTGAGACGAGAGTCTTCAGCGTTTGTAGAGAAGTGTCTCGTGGATTCCTCTGGAAGCTGCTACCTTTCCCGTCCAGAAAAACGTTGGCTACGGAAACTAACTACACAGTGAGTAACTGATATGTGCTTGTTAGAATGACAAAACGATGTACTTGTTAAAACATAGACATGATTTGATTCATTTTTAGTGGTTTGTAGCTATCGACTTAACTTCTATTTTTGCCGGTTGAGGTTCTTTATACGTCGAGAAACTGCGCTAAGCAACTACCATTTGATGAGTCAGTGTACTGGTCGATTAGAGGGCAATAAGTAGTTTGTAATCTCCATGAATGGGTTTCGTATGACTAATTTGTGTACAATTGTAAGTAGGTGTCTAAATGCTTATGACTTTATGATATTGTCAAATGTTCTCAGGGCGCCAGCTCATCGAGGAAGCCGTGCTTCGTTGGCACAGGTCACAGCGCTTCGGAACGGATCTATTCTCGATTGGATATATAATCGAATATGGCGTTCTCAGAAGCGCGCGCGTGCACCGTTAGAAATGATTACCGCATATCGGTGGGGTTTTCATCAGACCTGAGGATGATCCGGTAGAAGGCATTGTTCTGATAATTGCCAAGCGCGGATGATGTCACTCACGGTCCTTTTCAATTACATTACACCAGATTTAGCCCTGTTGTTGAGAGAAATTCTCCAAAAGAACGCAATTCGTCGGCGCATTTGTCATTAACCGAAGCATGTTCGTTTCAATCTCGTCACATTATGCGACACGTTCCCAATGACGGCAGCAGCTTTACTGTATTTACATAAACATCTTTCAAGCGCAAGCAAGAATGTAGAAATTAGTGCGTGCGCCTTAACATACTCCAGGAATCGGATAGCGCGCGCGCTTTTGAGATAAAGTCAATTATAGAAGGTTTTGTAGAAGAGAACTGTAACGATTCTATCATCGCTTTTAAGTATTTGAGACAATCTACCTGGATCTTTAGTCGTGAATCGTCATGAAAACCTTGTTATCTTAAAAATAGAGCATTGAAATCTGGATTACATGGGCTTGAAAGTATCTCAGACAGATTCGTTGACTTTGGAATTTAGAGCATTTCTTTCACTAAAGTGATCCAAGATGAAAAACACATCACTTTGTCATCAACATTTCCCCCCGAGGGCACGACAGTATATGGGGTATATATTGCATTTTATCAAATTGGCCTCTTAATAAATTACAAATGGTTTAGGTCTTCAAATACGCAATTGAAAATAAAGATAGTTTGGTCGAAACAATCCCTGGTATATACATGGGAGGCCATAGGAGTGATAATTCAGTTTCAGTGTCGAAGTTACGGGATGAAGCAACCAGGATGAAGACCAACTTTATATACAAAGCCGATAAAATAAGATTGTACAAAATGTGTTAGCATCTGTTTAACCCTGAAAGCTATGAACCTTGGTAGGTAATGATAGATACGTTTGACCAGCATCACGGGAACTAATGTTAAAACAAAAACAAGAAATGCTATTTTTTGCGATGTCATTCTTTCAAGTTGGTCGCCTTATCTTCGACATCAGCATCTTGAAAGTTCATTATCGTTCAGCTTCAATTCCTCCTACGTAAGAATAACTTCTATTTCTTCAGTCCTGCTAGTATATTAAAACGAAGGCCTAAAGGTTATTGAGAATTGTAAATATGAATTTCAAATAAGGTACTCGAGAAGCGTTTACTTGTCGCGCCGTTGTACTTGACTTTCGCTTGAAATCTTAAGTGGGTACACTTCAAATGTTTACATTTACAAGTACTTCCACTCTACATTAAGATGTTAGCTCAACGAATAAGCTCAGGGTCAATTAAGAAGGTTATCGATACCACTATACTAGTGAATACTATATATTGATACAATTGTCGAACTTCGCAGCGGTATTGTGAAACATGTATGTTCTTGGGTAGGGGGGTCAATTCCTGTTGAGTTGGACCTACCCTCGTGTTTCTAAAATAACCCTTCTTTTCCTTAATTTTTTTACAAGAGACGTTTGTTTTGTTAAGTGGTAAGGAATAGGTGATCAGCAAACTAACCAATGTCCTACTCTATTCAGACAAACACGCAATCTTTGAATATCATAAAAGTTAAAGGTCATGTCAAATAGGAAATGTGGGAGCATTTTGGTGGCCACTGCATTCTTTCGCCCATTCACTCCACATACATTTTACAAAAATTGCACAAATTCCAGTTTTTTTAAATTGAGTTTCTTTTCAGGTTACTTTCTCTTTTTTTCATTCATCTATTCAAGTACGAACCAACCAGATACCTAAACTAAGGCTTGTTCATTCTATACGTCCTTCCTCCATTTCTTTATTCGTCTATCAAGGATCTCACTGATTTATCTATTCATGCATTCACTCACCATCCATATTCACTCACTTGTTCTTTCACCTATCCATCTATCCATCCATTCCGCTCACTCTCATTTACACATACATCCATTCGGCAGTCATTCATTCACCATCCATTTATCTAGTCACTCGTTAACCCTTTCACCCATCCATCCATCCATCCATCCATTCATTCTCATTCACTCACTTTTCCATGATATAATCTAATTTAATCTTATTTTCATCTACTTATGAAATCATCTTTTTATCTATTCGGCTCTATTCCCTACATCAGCTTCAAGTAATCCTTGTACGCGTTGAATGGGGAAAATTTGAACCACGAATAATTTCACTGTTACTCTTTTTCCAAAGACTGGCATTACTTTTTTCCTCAAACTGAATCACCAAACAATTCAGACCGAAACTGTTCTTGAGGATTAAATTACAGACTAAACCATCGTTGTTCTCACAAAACGAATAGACTCAAACAAGCCACACCTGTCCTCCCAAAGTCGATAATAAAGACGAATTCATATGATGTTTTGATTTATAAAAAGGTCTGATAAGCCACGGGTGGCAAGGAGTAAACTAGCTCCATGCTGTGAACAATAGAGTGAAGCAAATACCAGTCTTTTCTGTTGATATTAACTAAGTGGCGTAAAAATAGAAATAAAGTTCGAAACATTGCCTCTGTATCTTTTGAGATTCAGTTTTGTGTTGCAATCTTTCTTCTTTTCTTTCGAATTCGACGTTAAAAGGGTTCTCATTGTGGCGGTTGACCTCGAGCAACAGTTCTCTTGTTTCGCCACGTTTTCGTGCGAATCAGTGAAAACACCGTTTTAAAATAAATTGTTAGACATTCAGAGTTAGTCAAAATAAACATTAGCCGTCGCTATCACCGTCCTGCAACAATTGACGGTAGTGTGTGTTTGCTCAATCAACGAAGATGCTTTTCACATCAAAGAGATCTTACGGTTCCTACGGCGTCATGCACTTTCAACGTTTAAGCTTACTCCGGCGTTATTTTCCAAATAGTTCTCAGGGCTCTTTTTCCTCGCGAACAACGCCTAGTATTTATCTTATTATCTGAAAATTGTTTAGCGGGTTTCTTAAAGCGGTGTCGGTGCGCAATCATCAAAAACGGAGTCTTTACATTACGGCAGTCAAAACACGAAACTTGGAGAAGAAACACGAGGGTGACTTAATAAATGTTGATGAAGACAAACGAATGTCGAGACAATTTGATTCCACCAACTGTGCAAATCAACGACGCCAACATTATTTTGAAAAACTTTAAAGTTTTACTTTTAATTTCGATCCAGAATCTGACATATCTTTTGAATCTTTTTGATTTATTCGTTTGTAGGGGACACAAACAAAACAGTCGTTATTACAAAATTAAAATCGCAGACAAAAGAGGGTTCAGTACCCGTGGGGGGTCATCGTGGGGGTCTAGTGTGTGATTCCTCCAGGCAACTAAAACGAATCTACAACATACCAAACTTAATAAAGTAAAGATTTAATAAAAAATACATCGATATGTATTTATTATGTATTTATTAGTGTAAAAAAAAATGTATATGGGGGAAAAAAAAAAACTAAAACTGGACCATCAGTGAGAGTTTTTTTTTTCCTTTCATTTTCTCATTTCATGATTTCCACACAATAACTTCATCGCTTCCTAGCATTATGATTATTCGTAAACTTTGAACGGTGGACGCGGTAGTTTCCGATGTTTTATTTTTATTTTCAAAGACAAAAATCTTAAGCTGACGTACGTTGATTGTTATGCTTAATTTCGTTATGTTTGGGGATAACTTTGCGCTTCGATAACCGATTACTACAATCAAAATAGCTTGGCGCTGCTGACTGAAAGCTTACTGCCTCCTTCGACGAATTCACCGTAATAACTTATACCACCGAGACACCGGCCTCAAAAGGTCTGACCGTCACCAGGGAGCCCCTCGAAACACTTTGTCAGGCCGCGCGGTTCCTCTTGCGGTGGCTGTTGTTCTGGCGGTAAGTCACAAAGACGTTACTTCTTAGAGAAAGGGATGTTAGTTAGTGAAGAGACGTGATTGTAACGAACGTTCTAACGCACGGGAAGGCAACATAACAGGACTAGGTTGAGCCATATAGGAGTTGAGTTTGTCAGTTCTAATGCTAAGTTGTCCCACCAGGTTCTCTGGTCATCCTTTTTTTCTCAAAAACCAAAACTCGAAATTCGAACTACTGCGACTCGGAAACGATTTTCGTAACAATGGAATGTAGATATCTTGATTCATATATTTTTAACTTTGATTTATTTTCAAGGCGGAATATTGTATAGGACTTGTCGTACTGACAATCGGCTATCATGATTAGCTGTCGCTTACGATTATCAACTCATCTCACAATGCTCGCGAAATACAAATCTTTTTCGTCTCGTTGACTGTTTACGATACGATTTTTGTCGCAAGCGACTTTTTTGTCGCGTAATGTGATACGATCTATCGAAAATTGTGTCGAGGTATATTAAATAGTGCGATTAGTTTTATCCACATGGCCAAATATCGTACAATCGAATCGATGATCAGCGCACTGACTTCAGCCCCAAGGTGCGCTTGTAAACCACACCCTAGTTTTAATCGTCTATATTTGCGCACAGTTGGGGAATATTAATCGCATCCTAAAGTGTAGACAATTTTATGAATGAATTGGTAAATATCATACTGCTTCAGGAATATTTCATACATAAACACTAAACACTATATCTATAAGATTATTTCCAGAGAATGCAATTAGAAAACTTATTAAATTTGAAACGGATATTTGATTTCATCATATTATTTGATAATTGTGCCGCGAAAATTGCAAAAACTTGGAAACTTCCGAATTTCCCCGGAAGTGATTCCCCTCATGAACAGTACTGCGTGACACAGTAGCGTAACATAGTGGCGTGACACATCTGTTACGAGTACATTTTCATGAAGACTCCTAAAAATCTGAAAATAAATTCACTAAAAATATTTTTTTTAAAGTTTAGAAAACGTGTTTGGCTAGATATGGTAGACAGAGGCTAGCGAAAGCGAATTACAAGCTTTTTGAAGTCTCTCGTAAGGCTATTGGTGTGACGTCACTACCAGATTCATTTCATCAAGATAAGTTTTGTTTACCGGCTTCACTCACACATGCATTCATTTACTTGGCTAGCTTCGACGGGTTGGATTTCATGTAGGCGATCAAAGATATCGGCTGGGCTATGACCAAGCTTACGTATCCGTAGAATGACATTGGCTTTTCGTGGAGCTTCTTAGAGCGAGTAAAATAGCAGTTCGAAATGACTACACGTGTGGTTTTCGAACGATCCTCAGCGAAAGCAGCACTTCAGGCCACTTTGTAATCGACATTGCTCATTGCTCCTTAACCCTATGTAATACGCTTACAACCGCAGATTGTCGTAAGTGGACGAGGACTTACCAAGCTTGGAGCTGAGTACAAGCCTGCCTTTATCCTGCACTAGTTGAATCGATCACCCTGACGCTTTTTAAGAGCGGATTGATCGATTTCTCGACGAGTGATGCGTCTGGAACGAGTGTTTCTTTGTCTTTTCTGCGTTTGTGTTTACAATTCTCAAGGATTTCTTGATCTGAAGTCCAAGACTAACCTACGGACTTCCAAGAGACTCTCAACTTTCAACAACTTGAAGGACAGTTCTCCGAACGCGTTCAGCAGGTCGCAACGCCGTGTACAAAAACGAAAAAAGTACAATTATAACTTAAGGAAAATACCAATCCGACACGCTGTGGAACGTCAAGCTCTATGCCTAGGTGAGTAAACTTTGATGTTTTCAATATATCAAGGGCTTTTGGCATGCCAAGAGATTGCGCTGTCAAAATGATGAAAATAATCCAGAATTATACATACACTACATAATAACGTACACCAGGCACATGCGGTGTTAATAATTCATTCATTCCGTGATCTGCTCCTTTTATTTCTTGTTCGCTCTAGATAAAAGCGTACGTGTAGTTGGCCCCTCGAGGGATAATATTTTATTCTTCAGACAGTCAGTATCTATTTCCCTAACCATTATTCCATAACGCGATTACCGTACTTGATATTCACGTGAAGTCGTAGCGAGTCAGTCGTAGCCGCTCTACTTCTAGGGGAACACCAGTGGATTTTCGACAACATTTTCCTTACTAAATCCTTGGTATGGCCTCGGGGTTTTTAATCCAATACACTGATATATATTACAAAGTTTTCTTGTGTATTTTATTTTAAGCGCACATAACATATATCAACAGAAGAAAAAAAAATTATCAAGATTTTTCAGCGCTTCACTAATGAAATGATTGGCTTCGGTCGATAGATGTCTTAACCTCAAAATCACAAAGAAGTCAAGTCTTAATCCGAAATAGAGCGTCCCTCTATTTTTCCAAGTCTAGTTTATTCGTCTCACTTGGTGTATGCCTTTGAGAAGAACCTTTCCGATAAATGATTTATGGTCAATCGGTAAACTTCAAAGTGATCTTTCCATCTACCGAAATAAACCGCGAACATTTTAAAACGAAATGGAGATAAAATGTTTGTACGGCGTTCAAGAACCAAGCCATGTAAACAAATTACCATAACCCTTTGAATAAGTTTCTATTTACACATGAAAACACTAATGATTTGGATGGGTTTAATTCTATTCAAAGCCCAGAGATTTACAGGATTTCCGACGCTTCCCAACCAACATATTGTTTGTTTTTGTTCCCCAAAATTCGCTTTCCGCGTGTTTCCAATTTGCGGCTCTACGCCGAAAGGCCCTGTTATCGCCCCGGTGAATTAATGAAATTACCTTTTATGTCGAACGTATTGACTCCTAAGTGCCCCAGCGGGATAGCTCACCTTACCCCCTCCGCGAAAAAACTTTGTACGGCTTCCAACTGACATCTTTGACAGCTCGGTGTATTCATATAATTCTCCCATTTAGTATTTACCTAATGGCATGAAAAATAGACGGAGGAAGATTTAGATAGCCAATGAAAAACGGACGGACCAAGCGTCTTTTTCCATTTCGGTTGCTAGGATTTTTTACTCTATTTCTTCAAATAATGAAAAAAGCATTTTTTTTACTTTTAAAAGTAATATATTATAACATTTCTTTAAAAAAAATATTAACTTAAAAAATAAATTAAAAAATAGAAACTTGCAGAATTGATTACTAGTAATGTGGGTATTTTTTCATACCCACAATTTAGGAGAAAAAAAAAGATCAAAGTTAATTAGTGGGTTTTTATTTAACCATATCAACATGTTTTAAAAATTAAGGGGAAAAAAAGGCTTTAATTTTAATATCTTTTGAAAACGATTAACTAAGTATGTGAGTGATCATTGAAATGGGTAAGTTTTATATTTAGTCTGAGATACTGTTTTTTTTTATCTGTTCAATAAGGTTATCATGAATAGACTGTTGACTAACTTCTTGACCTTTTAAGGATTGTAAAGACTGATTTTGTATTGAAAAAATATGTGGCTCTGTTCATATAGTTCTTTAATTCATTTATTGAAACCTATCTTGTTATGAATTGTATATCTGTAACATAGATGGTAAAGTTACCAAGTTCTGATAGACCCACAACCATTTACTTCCCTTTATTTGGGAACAGAATTCCATTCCTCTGAAACAATTTCATCTAGATTGTAACCAATCACAACTGGTTCTTGTGAAATTACTAAGATTAATTTCACTTGTGTCTAAAAAAAATTAAATTTGTCCTCATTGTCCTGTGACCTCGGCAATGATAAAAACATTTATGAAATTAATTAAATAAATTGTATTTCTTAGCAACATATGATTACTGTTATTTATTTTATATATTTTTTGTTTTATATTTTTTGTTTTATTTCCCTAAATCTTATTTCATTTATTTTAATTCCATTCTGTTTCATTCATTCATCTCATTCTATCTTGTTTTGTTCCGTTATATCCTATTCTATTTTCTAGGTCATAATTCTATCCATACATCCATGATTTATCCCATTTTATTCTATCTATTCTTCTTCTATCCTATTCTATTCTTATTTACCCTCTTACATATATTCTTATTCGAGTTAGAGTCTGGGTCCGAAATGCGACC
>JAUUIK010163132.1:0-11595 GCA_032270385.1 Urticina crassicornis | reverse complement strand
GAATGGGATGCCTTCGTATACGATCTGACCAGCACGAACTCTTGTGTGGCTGAGATGATTGCAAGTGATATGGAAATTAGCGTGCTATTGTCAATTTTGTAAACAATATGTGCGACACCATGCAGAACAGTCACGCATGGTCATCAGAAGTGTTTGATGCGTTTGTTAATGCAATGATGAATTGAATAATAAATATGTTTATTTTGTACGGAGATGTGTTAGAAGGGACCTCCTATGAACAAGACCCTGGCACCAGGGTAGACTGGGATACCTGGGCGGGACAGCACCTGATACTCAGGATCTAGTTCTTTGAAAGTCGATTACTAAGGGCTGGTCATAAAATAAAGGCGGGGGAGGGGGGGTTGGGGTGGGTCACACAATTTTGAACCTTATTAAAAGGGGTGGGCTGTCTATAAAACTATACATTAGGAATGGGCATGCAATTCCTGCATGGAAACTGGGGAAGGGTCTTTACTTTTTCAACCTCCATTTTATGCTTGGCAAGTAGAAAAAGAGCTCCTTCAAATCCAGTTTTAACTACACCCTCCTTACTTTATGACCAGTCCCTAATCCAGGGTTAAGATAATAATGAAATCCTAGATTATATCTAATTGGGCTTTGTGGAACTCATGCCAGGTTAGTGCAGGTCAAGCTCAGAGACGCTACCTTCAACTTATGAAAACATCAGATGGAGTCCAACTCTGATAACAGAAAGTTGAATAGCCAACAACTTTATTATAAAGTACACTCTAGTTTTCAAAAAGAAGAAAACAAGGTTTATATATAATTATGTGAAACTAATGCCATAATTTTGTAGAAATAAACATTACTTATTGTCACGTACAATATACAGACAACTGTACAGCTTTGTCAAATAAGTCATATTCATTAAAGGCATTCATGGTAGCTTGTGTTGCATACATTAACATATCACTTAGCCCACAACAGTTGCGTAAACACTTGATAATATCATAACATTCTGGACGAGTATTTAAGAAGAATATCCATATAATATTAACAATGTAATGAAACATTCAACTTTGTGTTCACAAGAAATTAATATCATTGTTTCGTGTACTTGGCATGGCTACGTTCCTTCGCATCAAATGAGTCCAACATGGCGTCTTTCTTGATCACGATCGTTCCAAAATTATCGCTCAATAACATCTCTTAATGTGGATTGGCCACGAACAATACTATTTGTGTGTGCGTTTGAAAGTACTTTGAGCGTTCGTACCATAAAGGTCCAGGTTATCGTAAGCTACAAGTGGACAGCACTCATGCTGTAAGCAAACGTATCCTGAACAACAACGAGCCCCAAACCAAATGACAAAATGGCCGGCGAAGAGAATGTTATTGTTATAAGTAAAAACCTCGTGGTCGGTGATCCTGTCTGTCTGGAATATGACAGCCGTCAATCATATGACAAGTTGCGTTGTCAAGGTGTGGAAGTCTAAACCAATTGGAAACCCCGTTGACTAAGGCCGCAATGGCCATCTGGGTACTATTACGCAATTTTGCCATTTTGTCGCGAAGGAATCAGAAAGAAAAAACAAACGCATTTTATGACTGTGATACCACAGGTATCTCAGTAAAAATTTGTAAGTGAAAATAATATGAATACTGTATTTCGTTTAACAGGTCCCCGTAAAAAGAGAACAAGGCACATCAGTCCAGATTCAAAGAGGAATCAAGATCTGAATGGGAATAATTCTCCCATGGAACATAACGACCTAAGAAATACTACATCACCGTTGAGATCTCAAATGTATTTGGATAAACAATCACCCAATGAAAATTCACTACCAATGAGCACAATAAATCCTGGAGATACCAGAAACCTTAATGTCTTCACAAGACCACCAATGGGTAAAGAGTCTGTGACTGTCACCAGGACAGACGGACAGAGATTGTATCTTTATTTGAAAGATCAACCAAATGATTGTGGTTCTAAAGGAAGAAAGGTTTGTTTGTTATAAAAAAAATGAACATGAAGCTGATATTTTTAGAGTATGTTATTATTACAATGCCTGCTCTTACAGTAGTGGGTCTAAACCTCTTTAAAACTCATAAAAAAAATATTATGTAGGAAATGCTATTTTGGAGACCTCAAATATTTTTTCCAGGAAGGCATGTAAGAACCTCCTTAAAGCCACTGAACAGTTTGAACCCCCTACATTTACATTTACATGTATCTATGTAAAGGCACATAATATGACACTTTCTTTATGTCTTTTGTCATTCAATCCAGATTTTTATTTTTCCTTTTTGTTATTTTACAGGAATGCAAACCATCCCGAATGTCAGGTCAAAATTCATTACAATTGCTGCAGATGCCGTTTAGCGTACTAAGACAACATGTGGATGAGGAGGTAAGCTGGGAATCATTCTTACAATCTTGACCAACCTAGCCTATTTCCCCGTTGAATTTAATTCATTCTACTGATTATTCTGTAAAACAATTATGCATTTTCCCAAGTTCAGATTTAGAAATAGTCAAGAGTGTACTCAATGTATATTACTTTCTATTGACAGAGAAGAAGAAAAATGACTGAAGAATCTGACAGGATAGCTGCTTCCCTAAGAAGGTACTGTATGGGCAGTGCAAATTGGAATTTGGATGTATTTTTAACTTCATTTAACTAAGAAAATGTTTCTAAAGTAACTATGAAATTGCACTGAATTTACTGGGCTGCTCTCAGCCAATCAGATTCCAGATTCTATTTCATTATATGATGAACTATATATGTTTACTGGGAAGCATGGGTAGCGTAGCAGTGTGAGTACTCACCTCTCACCACGGTGGCCCAGGTTAAATTCCCAGACTTGGTGTCACATGTGAGTAGAGTTGTCTCTTGGTTCTCTTCCTTGCTTCAAGGGGTTTTCTCCAGGTTCTCCAGTTTCCCCCCTGAAAACCAGCTGTCTTGGTTACTTTAAATCAAAGCCTTTTATATTACTGTTTGTGTAACTATTATTGTGTTGAACCAAATCCATTTGATATTTTGAATTATGTTTTTATTTTAGGGCATTGCAAGGTGACTCTGATGCAGATAATATGGATCCAAATGAGGATGTTGAAGACCAAGTGATCCCTGAACCACCCGAGCATGTTCTCTGGGTTGAGAAGTACTCACCTAAGTTGTTCACAGAACTCCTCAGCGATGATGTAAGTGGACGAAACATTGTCTTATGGCATATTGTGTTGTTTCTGCTACATTTGGACATCATTTACAGACTGTATTCCTCTACACAAGGACAGACAACAGCAAATATATTTTGTTTTTGTACTGTCAGTTGACATGTAGCTTCTGACAATATTCACACGTGATGGTTTGAATCCATAGGCAATCAACAGGACACTCTTGAAATGGCTAAAACTTTGGGACAAAACTGTTTTTAACAAGACTAAAGACCCTGACAGAAAGCAACATGCACAACAGAAGAAAGAGAAGGAACCAGAAAGATATGGACAGCAAGGAAAAGGCTACAAGAAGTTTAATAAAACAGGGATAGAGAGTGAAGAATGGATTGTAAGTATCTGTAACATTATCAGTAGCTACATGTACCTGGTACACTAGAGCAGATTTCAGATGACTGTGAAAAAGTTATGGTACAGATGTGCCATGCCATGACCATGATGGTTCTGTGTCCTAGCATTCTGATTGGATGAGAAGTGCTCACACTCTTTTATGATTGGTTGAGAAGATTTTATTGATGCTGTGCTGTGACTGTGCGGTGTGCTGTGATTTTTCGCACTTATGAAATCTGCTCAATATTTTCATTAGAACAGGCTAAGGGTTGTAAGTTTTTGCCAGCTACTTAGTGATTTCTGTGGATAATATTTTATGCATGACATCTTCATACAGCCACCTACTTATAAAGTTCAGACTGTTACGCTAAATGAAACAAAAATAAGTAAATTTTCACAAGGTGTAATGTACTTTTAAGCCTTATTCAATCTAAATCTTTTTTTTTTAACGTCGTGATACAGGGAGTCGTTGCCGAGTCTCCCTAGCCAGAGGCTAATGATTATGTATACGACACACCCACACACACTACCACTACATTCAGTATTCTATGCACACAACGCTCAACTCACATGTTGATTTTTATTCATCAACATGCCTTTAAATTAAGTAATAACATTGAAACATTTTAAAACTTTTTTCCTTCAGGAAGTTGATGCAAATGGCTACCCTGTTCATAAGGTATAAAACATGACATGTACTACGTAGAGTGTAATTCACATTAATAAATAATTCACATGATTTGCACCTTTCATTCTCTTCCAGGTGGCACTACTTTGTGGTCCACCAGGGCTTGGAAAAACGACCCTGGCACATGTGATTGCAAGGCATGCTGGTTACAACGTAGTAGAAATGAATGCAAGGTGAGCTTTATAGATTGCTGAGTGAGTATATTTACAAATACTGTCAACGTCCTAACCCCCCACTATTCCTACCCATTCTCATACATGAATACTGCAAATATAACCCAATCCCTCCCTCACAATCCCTGACTTTCTCCACTTATTCTCCTTATTTGTCACAGTGACGATCGAACTGCTGATATATTCAAGCAAAAAATTGAGATGGCCACACAAATGAAATCAGTTCTGGGACAAAATGAAAGACCCAACTGCTTGGTGATTGATGAGATTGATGGGGCACCCACAGTAAGTATATCTTAGGGCAGATTTTGTACAACTTTGAAGAACCATGGAACACCCATACTGTGAGTTTTCATTGTTGTACAAAATGTACTAATTGGGAGACATGTCGCATCAATCAGTACACATGAGGCGACAAAGAACTGTTCCGTCACTTTGTTGCCGCGACCTGATGCACCAATTCAAACTAGTTTGAATTCATGTGACCAGTCGCAGTGTCAAAATTCTGTCAATTTCTTCATGAAAACAGACAGTTCACATGAGGGAAATTGTTGCGGCGACTTGTCCCAGTGTCATGTCCCTGCAACTTTTCTCCTAGTACGTCCTGACCTTAAAATCTGTATGTGTGTCTGCAGTTGTAGCAGTACCCTTATTGTTACCAGTCCAGTCATGTAAAACATCAACCAATGCACTGGTACTTGAGAATGGCAGGAGATGATAGAATCTACTAAATGTTTAACAAATTGAATGGGTTTATTGGAAGGGGCTGTTTTGCATTGTAATGCATTTGTGACTAGTATATGACAACAAAAGCTTGAACTTGTTTTTATTTATACAGCCAGCTATCAATGTGTTGTTATCAATCCTCAAGAAAAAAGATACAGGTATGGATAGAATCAGTAAAATGTTAACAATTGTAAATAGGCAAGTAAGCCCCCACGACGAGCTATTGCCCTTGAGGTTAATTTGTATAAATTAAATATTTTAAAATAAATAAATATATGTATATATACATTCTTATCTTAAAACAATTTCTTAAGTTTCAATATAAAGGACACAGGTGAATCAGTGATTGCTTGTTTTTAGATGGAGCTAAGAGTAAAAAGAAGAACAAAGTACAGCCCCTCTCAAGACCTATAATTTGTATTTGCAATGACCAGTAAGTGATTGTATTTATCCTAAAAATAAATATATCGGATCAGATAGCAAAGCAAATAACCAACTCCGTTAATCCTATTCTTTTAAGTAAATCTATTTATACACGATACACTGCTTGTGTAGCTAACCAGGACAAACACTTTATTTCGCATTCAAGGTTTGTTCCATCTCTTCGTCAGCTTCGTCAATCAGCTCTGGTAGCTGTTTTTCCAAAAACAATTCCTGGGCGTCTCTCAGTGAGACTAAACGAGGTAAGACTTATATACTTTGGAGTCTCGTGTAGACTTGACAATTAATATCTATTTGTGTAAATCCGTTTTTTCTTTTTCGACTTTCTCTAAGAATTAGTCATACTGAAGTCATACTGAATGTGAGTATTTCTCTTCATAGATTGCCAAACGGGAGTGCGTAAAAACAGACATGACGACTTTATTAGCATTGTGCGACAAAGCTGACAATGACATCAGATCGTGTCTCAATACTTTACAGGTACGCCTTACCCTTCCACAACAGAATGCTTTGTTAAAGTTCGTAACATTGTCTTGTGACTGTGCTAACTTCAAAAGATCATAAATTAATCTGAATTAAACATGGTACCTCAAATTATAGTCATCTCAAAGGCGGACTGAGCCGTTTTAATATCTTATCTTCACAGTTTGTACACAAACGCCATGGTCGTCTGTCTCTCGAGTACGTACAGTCCGCTGATGTCGGTCAGAAAGATCTTCACAAGAATCTGTTCACTGTAATGCAAGAGATCTTCCAGCTTCCGAAACCAAAAAGAAAGCGATTTGCGGGATTTAACGAGAATCTTCGTCGCGGGGATACAAACGGAGAGGTTTTGAATGGACCTGGTTTTGGTGGAGAACCCGGGCTCCAAGGGCAGAGTGTTTCTTCTCTGACTAGCAGGTTTCATAATGTGCTGCGGTCGGTTTACTCTTGTGGCCAGTATGAGAAACTAACTCAAGGTATGAGAAGTTTAGAAATTTATAAACTCGATAATATATCCATTATACCTTGGTGTGTGACGGCGCATATAATTATGGGAATGTTTGTGGGTAAGGAAGATAGCTAAAGTAGTAGCCTTGCCTTTCGAGTCATTCAAGAGCCTTTTGAGACAAGCGCGTCCCAAAACTCTTCCCACCTTCCCCTCCCCCCTGCTATGGTTATCGATTTTCTTGCTTTGTATTTCATTGGAGCAGATGTATTTCGATTCTGAACGGCACCCAATCACGGCCCGTCTGTGATTAGGTCTGCTCAACCAATCAGATAGCGTGAACTCACAGTTCATCCAATCAATATGCTGAAACACGCTCATAGCTCGTCACTGTCCGTACTGTAAGTTATTTTTTACACTCCTACGAAATTCATATTTCAAGATGGTTTGACGAATCCGAGAGGACAATCTCTGACACTTCCTTTGCTTTCTTTAGGATTGTTCGAGAATTACCTTAACATAAAGTTCAAGGATTCAGGATTCAATGCAGTAAGTACACAGCCACGTTAACTAAACAAAACCACTTTGTAAATTTATGTGTGAACATTTTACATTGAAAAATCACGATAGGCTACGGAAGTCTGAAAGATTCCAACATTGAAAAAGTTGTGAAAGAAAAACAATTACAACTGAGTTCATTTTCAGGGTGGTATTGCATGGTGTTGTACGTTTTTTTAGGTGTTTTTAAATATAAATTTTAAGATTTCAGTAATACTGCGTGCGCATCGTACGAAGATATTATGTTTTTATAGAGTGATACACCTTAATGTTTTCTTTATCATTTTTTTGTTTGTTTATTTATTTATTTATTTTCTTTCGTTTTGTTTTGTTTTTAGATCGTGTCAGGGACTGAATGGCTGGAGTTTTCAAACTTCATTGAGCAACAAGTGAACTCAACCCAACAGTACGTACTCCGTCGTTACAGTCCGTTCTTATCCATATCGTTCCATCTTCTCTATGCCACGCCCGCATCATCGAAACTCAGCTATCCCAGCAGTCAGTACGAGGTAAGTAGTATAGGCCTATATCAACTAATACAACGTTCACCAGCAAACCTTTTTCAATTGTAAAGACGTCTGAAAGTCTGAAGCAAGAATTTTTATTTATGTAACTAGCGACAGACACGCTTAAAAAGTTAAGCCTGCGTCACATCCGGAAAAACATACGTTATCGTATGTTTTTCCGGATGTGACGCAGGCTAAAAAAGTTGGACCTCTTACATAGTTTGAAAAATGGAATTTTATGGAATATTTCCATGATGTTGTCTTTCTATTAAAAAAGTTCCAAGAATCACAAATTTTAAATTGAATTTCCTGTAATTATTCCATCATGCCCCGGATTGTGAAAGGGTTGCAGTTTTTCGAATGACTTAGTAAAGTTTATTTTTATTGTTATTATGATAAGTAAAAACTCTTTTAACACAGTGCTACCTTAAGCAAGTAAAGACGTCTAACTTGATAACCACAATGAAATCAGAGTCCTCGCCTCGTATAAGACGCGTAATGGATGAACGAATAGCATGCGTCGAGTTATTTCCATCGTTACTTGAGATTCTTACTCCAAATATGAGACCGGTAAGTAATCTACGGTCAATCATGCACGAATTGTCGAGAACTTCTTTGGCGTAGCAAAAATTCTCAAAGATCGGGTGTCCAAGTCACCACACCCTAAGTATCGTTCCCTTGGTACCAGAGGTTCTAATTTCCTCTCCCATCGCTATACGTATGGCGCGACGAAACGATGAGAGCCTTAGATGAAACGAAGAGAGAGGAAACAAGATCCGTGGTACCTAGGGTATAAGGATTGTTATTGTTGCCAGAGTGTTTACGGAGAGAAGGAGGGCATATCCCTAGCTATGGATTTAGATATGATTAGATATGGATTTCTCTCCACTACACGCAGTAATTGTTGAAGTTCATTACTTCGTAAATAGGTCAACATGCAGTTATTCAGTTCGCGAGAAAAACAACAGCTGGCGGAATTGATCGACTCCATGATTGCCTACAATCTAACCTATCACCAGGAAAGGAACTACGAAGGGCAATATAGCTACGTATTGGACCCGTAAGTATAAAGAGCGCATTTGTCTTTATCAACACAGGAAACCTGCCCTCTGAACTTGTAACTCTTTGCCGCGCATACAGTCAACCCCAACTAGAACCACAGGTAGCCCAAGCTCAGTTTCTGTGGATTTTATAAGAGTTTGTATGAAATTCCGTACAAACATAGCCAATAAACCTAGGAAAACACATGGTAAGTTTTAGTTCTTTTATTCAAGTATTTTTACTAAAAAAGCTGTCATTAAAAATCCCCATACAAACTCTTATAAAAGCCACAGAAACTGAGCTTGGGCTACCTGTGCTAGAACTCCTTCATTTGTGTAGACCCCAAAACAAACATGGAGCATAGGTATCCTTGGTTTTTTTAGCATAAAAAAGAACGCGATCACTGCACCATATAGTCAGTGGTTTCTTTTAAAATGTTCGTTCTTTTCGCAGGAATGTCGAAGAAGTCGTTAAATTTCCATCTCTTCCTCAGCACAAACAACTAACATATGCTACTAAACAACTGATTGCACGAGAGGTAAAATATTCCAGAGTTGGTTCACATTGTCAAGCAGCTTTCTTATGTCGTATTCGTGTGTGTTTGTTTGTTTGTTTGTTGTTGTTTTTGTAGTTTTATAAAATTTTTTTGTTCGTGCAGATTGATCTTGAAAAAATGAGAAGAGCAGAAAAGATGACTCACGCACGAAATAAGTTAGTATACAATAGTGTATATATGTGAATCATTGTCACTGCCATAGCGCTATTATCAACACTATTATCATCATCATCATCTTTACTATCATCGCTATCATCATTATCGGCGCTTTTAAAAGCGATTTCATAATCATTATCTCCGTCCTCGTCAGTACGTTATTGGTGAAATAGAACTGAAACGCGTCCGCGTGCTGTGTAAAGTTATAAAGCACGCGGGGATTTGCCAGAACAACATGGAGAAGTGTTGGGAAGCGCGACGTGAAGCGGTTAGCGATTAGACCAAATTTTCGTGTATTCCGGATTCCTGATTTTCCAAATTATTATTATCAAAAGTATTTGCCCTATCCATTTTATCATCGTCCATCATCGCATGTAATGTTATTATTAGTCGTTATCAATTATCTTTCGATAACATCTACTAATACTAATCAATGACATTCGTAATCGATTTTTTTCTTCATAGCGCTAATGAAAAAGTAATAATCTCAACGAAAAAGGCGACAAAAATAAACAAACCAAGTGCTGCACTTAAACCAGACATAAGTAAAGTCAAGATCAAAGCAACCGAAAAGGCAAATGAACATTAACACTAAGTACACTATACTAGTAAGAATGTTAGAGTTTGAATGACCGGGTAATGTATTTATTCATTCGTTTTGTTCTTTCATTTTTTTAATTTAATTTAATTTTTAAAATTTTAGGTAGCGTTGGATTTCTTTGGACAACCGATCAAAACGAACAATGTAAATTCTTCTAAAGAAGGTACACATTTTTTCCAATTTTTTCCATAAAGTTGGGATTTTAGTTTTCCTTTTTATTAAAGCTTTGTAATCATCTTATTGGTGTCTCTTTTATATCTAAGGACCAAATCCAGATCACAGTTCTAAAGACAAATTCACACAATTCATCTGGTTTAAATTCAACGAGGGATACAGCAATGCGGTCAGGAAAAACGTGAAAATACAAGAGCTTCTTTGATAAACGCAAGCGTCGAACTTTTCAAGATCACTTTTCGAAAAAGGCTGTTTAATTATCATTACTTTTTCGGGGCATTCGTTCGGCGTTTGAACTGTGCCTAAAATTTTCAACAACAACAAACGACAACTGCACTGACTACAATAAGAAACAAAGAAAAGCGAAAGAGTGGGATAAAGCATAAAATCACTTGATATTTG
The DNA here is from genome assembly GCA_032270385.1 of Urticina crassicornis. Lineage (NCBI taxonomy): Eukaryota > Metazoa > Cnidaria > Anthozoa > Actiniaria > Actiniidae > Urticina > Urticina crassicornis. Next base: position 1,116 of record JAUUIK010163132.1, on the reverse strand, counting down.
TACATATTTTTCAAACATAAGTCGAGATGTAGCGGAAAATTTTGTCGAAAATAAAAAAGAAAATTGCATCAATCAAGCAGTTACACTTATTCAAACTACGAGGATAATTCCTTTTTGTATACGTTGTCTTTGTAACCCAAAAGACATTGAAACGGTATTTTTCACTTTCTCGTATTATCTTATATCAATAAAAGTTAAACGAAAATAAATTTCGCTCAGCCAATTAAGCCGCCGGTTAATTATGTAGTTTTTTAGTCAAGGATGTTTGCGTTCAAGCCAAACTTGGTGTCGTCTCTAGTAAGTCGTCTCTTGACACATCAATGCTCTGATCGACTTGAAGTGAGGTCAAGGTTTACCACAACAATCTGTCGACGTGTTCCTGGTTACCTCGCGCTATATTCATTAAGCATGCAACATTGACATCATAAGAAAAAAGGAAAGATTTACGGAACAATGAGAAAATATTGCGTGTAGACCAAGGGGTGGGGGGTATTTTGTTTTAAAATGTTTGTTTTGTTTTGCCGTCTCCTTACTTGATCCCAGGTATCTGCTGCTCCGTTTCTTCTCGCTCCAGAGAGCCCCCCGCTCTTGTTTTCACCCATTTATTTCAATGCCGCTTTGTTCAATAGCTGTGTCATTGACGTCATGTTAAGTCATGCTAAGTCATGATATCAAATATAGACCTGACGTTTATTCTAGCCTAAAAAAATAAGGCCTTTTTATTTCAAGGCTGTTAGAAAAACAACAGAGATCATTCTCAGCTTTTTGTACATTTAATTTTCTAAGCAGAAAAAATTGATTTGTAAAATCCTTGGTCACGCAATGGCAAAGTTTGATAGAGCCAAGGAGGAGATAGAACGGCAATGGTCTTGCAGGAAAACCATTTATCACATACAGGGCAAAATTACTTGATGCTGATTGGCTAATGAAGGAGGGCTTTTTTCCGTAATTCTGAGTGCCGAATTACTAGAATTTTTTTTTTGATTACTAGAAAATGACACGTTTGAACTCTGATCGAAAAAATTCTTTTGAATCATGACTGATCATGATGACTACGTTTGACTTGATAGTTCAGGACGATTGACAGCGCGCGGCCATTATATTGGTTTCTTAAAG
>JAUUIK010163021.1:0-11600 GCA_032270385.1 Urticina crassicornis | reverse complement strand
AAGTTTTATTATTGACAGGAAAATTGAGTTTCTTTTAATTTGATCGTATTTTTCACAATCATGGAAAAGCCCCTTTTAGTTTGGAACGCGTTCAGTCTTGTACCATTTAGGCAAAATAAAAGCAATAAATCTAATAATACTGTCTTGTCGTACACTTTTGTATTAAGGCATGCTGAAGAGTCCATCAATCTACTAATCGAAGAAAGAAAGAAACGAATTGGTAACACATCACATTCATCTAAACCAACCACATCACCTACAGTAAGTCGTCTAAGCAGTTTCAGAAAAGTGAGATAAATCTTACACAATTTTAAATTTGTTGTCATTCATCTCATTTTACTCCTTTCAGTCAAGCATCAATGTACCAATGCCTTGGGAGTCACCTCATAGTACAGCTCCTACTTCACCTCAAGTAAAAGAGAGAGTAGCTGTGATAGAAAGAAACACAGGAAGGGTGATTGCTGGCGTAGCAGCTCCTGCTGAACAAGACTTGGTCCTCTGGCTTCAGAGACATCCAACCTTTGAAGTCATTAAGCCATCTGGTGAGCTAACAGTCATGTTCTTCCTCTTCTAAAAAATCTTTAAAATCAAAAACTAATACTAGGAATGGAAAGACCGTGTTAAAATTAGTAAAAATCCAACGCTTTAGAAAAATCAACTTAATATCTAGGACGTTAACAATTTTTGAATTTAAAATGTTTACAAAGAAATGTATGTAACGTACTACATATTCGATAACGTCACAAATATCGTCACCATGGTTACACCTTCAAAAAAGCATTTTGAAAGCAATTAAGTTTTTTTTCATCGATAATTGTATGTTATAAACAGAATATTACATGGACGTATGGAGATACAAATTTTATCTTCTCGTGTTGAAAATCTCTTGAAGATCTTTCCAACACTCGAAGATAAAATTCGTATATCCGCGCGCCCATGTATCCTCTATACTATACATGCACCCCCCCCCCCCCCTCTTTCCCTACCGGGAGCTGTCAATTGTTTGTTTAAGGAACTTTGTCTTTTATCTGTAGTCACCAAAGAAGTCAAAAGAAAAGACAAAAGAGAAGAAGAAAAAGCTATCAGAGATAATGTTAAGCGATCTTTGAGAGAAATTCTTACTAGCAGGTACAGTATGAGAATATTTATGCAGTTTACAGGAAATGTTGAGAAAAACTCACCTCTATGGTCCCTGGTTCGATTCCCAGACTTTGCGTCATATCTAGGTCGAGTAGTTTGAGTAGGTTGCAATTGGTTCTCGCCTCTTACCTCTATGGTCACGGGTTCGATCAGTCTCGGACTGTGCGTCATATGTAGGTTGAGTAGGTTGGTTCTCGCCTCTTACCTCTATGGTCGCGGGTTCGATTCCCAGTCTGTGCGTCATATGTAGGTTGAGTAGGTTGGTTCTCGCCTCTTACCTCTATGGTCGCGGGTTCGATTCCCAGTCTGTGCGTCATATGTAGGTTGAGTAGTTTGAGTAGGTTGGTTCTCGCCTCCTACCTCTATGGTCTCGGGTTCGATTCCCAGAATGTGCGTCATATGTAGCCTAGGTTGAGTAGTTTGAGAAGGTTGGTTCTCGCCTCTTACCTCTATTGTCCCGGGTTCGATTCCCAGTTTAAGAGAAACACGAGGCGTAGATATATTTTACATTCCAATGAAGATGTTGACGATGATAAATGCTGGTGTTGGCGTTGATGAATATGATGATGATAAATGCTGAAGCAGCCTCCGCAGGCGCCTCTGCATATATATCTCTGCGGTCTACCTGTGGTCAACCTGATCCTTCGCCCCTCCCCTCTCCTCAATCTCTCTCTGCCCTTTGCCACAGGAAGCCCATATGAGCCATAGAGATATAAAGAGATATAGACAAGAGAGATGCCTGCGGAGGAGGCTAATGTTGAAGCAGCCCGTACTCTTGTATTCAGATGTATTTTACTTTCTAATGAAGATGTTGATGATGATGAATGCTGGTGTTGGCGTTGATGAATATGATGACGATAATGTTGAAGCAGGCCGTACTCTTGCATGTATTCAGATATATTTTACTTTCCAATTATTAATGTTGTACTTTCCTATTGACTCAGAACAAAGGAAGCACCGGAACTTAAGCTAAACAGCGATGACATCAATAAGTTTTCTATCAACATCGAAGAAGATTTGTACAAATTGTTCGGTGATGCTGGTCCACGATATAAGAGCAAATACAGAAGTCTAGCATTCAACCTAAAAGACTTCAGAAACAAGGTACAATTAACATGTAGGGCGAGGGATATGCTACAATTGGGGGATAGGTACAGGGAGGTAAGGGAAATGCAGTGATTATTATATTGAGTGCTTTGACAATACTGTAGAAGAATTACAGCGAATTTCGCATAAGTGGGTGAGAGGGGGGATACGGATAATTCAGTGTAGTGTTGCTGTACCGTGTACCGTGTTGCAAACCGCCGCCCGGCTGGCTCAGTTGGTTGAGCATCGGTCTGTTGTGCGGGAGGTCGTGGTTCGATTCCCGGCCGGACCAACACTCAGGGTCTTAAAATAACTGAGTAGAAAGTGCTTCCTTTGCAATCACATCTGCAAACGGTTAGACTTTCGAGTGGCTCGGATGACCACTCGGATGACGATCCCGTCTCTCCACGCTTCATTACTATCCAATATTGGAGGGACGTAAAAGAACCACTTTGGACGTAAAGGAACTCTGGCAGTGACCATCATCAGTGTGTACACCACATTACCAACCATCACTCATGATTGTAAACTGCGCCTTAAATAGCAGTTCGTCATTTCACACATGTAAAGCGCCTTAGAATATATCCACATATATAAGTGCGCTATATAAATTCAATATTATTATCATTTTGCGTTGTGATTGGATGAGACGCACTAAAAGAATGTGAAGCCATTTCAATGTTATTGTATGCCTTACTGTGTCCAAGATTTAAGCTGGTGTCGGAAGTCCCCAATCTTACGAAATCCGCTATAATTATTCAATTTACTTTTATGTTAGAGCGGATTTCGTACGTATTGGAAACTTACAGCACTGACTTACAGTACACGGTACGACATGCAGTAGAGCAGATTTCGTATGAGTGTAAAAAATTACGCCGGGCACGGTCACGGCGCGGCACGGCATTGAGAAACTATGCTGAACAGCGCGCGAGCGTTTCTAATCCAATCAGAATACTGGAACACGGCACCATCACGGTCACGGCACGGCACGTACGTTTTTCACAGTCATACGATCTGCTCTAACATTGAAATGGCTCATTGTTTTCGTGTTTTCATCCAATCACAACGTATAGTTACGGCTACTTCAAAATACAGTACGGCTACAGCACGACTACGATTTTGTCGTACTTTTTGCCACTCATACGAAATCTGCTCTAACACGTACACCATGCAGTATTAACCATTTCATTTCATTATCGTTGAGACATACTTGTAATTCTAATAACTGTCCTAACAGCGAGTATTTGAATTAAGGTGCTGTTTCACCACGTCCTGAGTGGTGAAGTTCCCACGGACAAACTGGTTGGCATGACAGCAGAACAACTGGCAAACCAAGAACTAGCGAGATGGAGAGAACGAGAAACTAAACACGTAAGCTACGAAACAACATAGCAAAGGCATTGCGAACACATTTGAATATTAAATGAAGTGTACTTATCTGATGTTTTTCACTCATAATGACGTGTTATTCATCCTATTCTTGGCCTTTATCTGGTCTCTGTTGTCCCTTGAAGCGCCTCCTAGCCGTACTAAAATTCAAACGGTTCGTTGTGATTTTAATTGGTGACCAGCTCGCCTCCGCCAAAGTTAGTTATTACCATGGTTACTCCCTCTATAATAAGTTCAGCTCCATGTTTATACAAGAACCCTTTGTGATTTCAAAAAACATGATCCTTGATTACAGACGCATTTGCACTGGTTTAGCGTCATGTTAATGTAAACTCAATGTTCACAAATACCAACAGAAAAGTAAAGAGTACACATCTTCAATCAATCAATCAATCAATCAATCAACTTTATTTTATAATAATAATAATAATAATATTAATGATAGGTTCTTGTATAGCGCATTTCATAAATGTCCCAATGCGCCTTACAACCAGTAAATATAAATAAAGGATAGACACATGACAGTTACGTATGGTACTGATAAACTAGTGGCCCTCAACAAAAATGATAAGGCAAAAGGATTAAAAATTACGAATTAATGGATAAAGATATAATAATCATAATAATCTACAAATATATAAAATAAACTAAAATCTGGATAATAATAATAGTACGAGAGAAATATTATTAATAATTATAAATTAAAATACTAACTAACATAAATTACTTCTTTGATTTTTTAATTCATTATTTAAGAGTACTTCGACAGTGCAAAAAAAGGAATTACGATTTTTGCGCGCGCCCATCTCATGCCATTACTCATTTATCTTTCTTGTAGACTTTGGAGATGATCAAACAGAATCAAGAAGACATTAACCCTACCAAAGGACATATCAAAAAAACACATAAGGTACAGTACTGGAAAAAAGGTTGTCAAATAAAATGTCCAGGAAAGAATATTGAGAAAACAAGTCACGTGACTAATTTGTGTGACGAGTCACGTGGTTTGGTACATTGAATTAGGACGTGTAACTTTTTTGCGTGACAAGTCACGTGGTTTGGTACGTGGGATAAGTCACGCGACTTTGTTACGTCACCAGTCACGTGATAGTACGTTGGATAACTTACGTGACTTTGTCACGTGAAAGGTCACATGGTTTGGTACCGGTGACACGTCACGTGACTTTCTTGCGGGTTTGTTATTTTCTTGAGTATCTAGTTGTGTGTATTGGATGCATATGTTCTCAATATTGCACATTAGGTACCATGTACAGTATTAAAATGAAAAAGTTTTTCTTGCAGGGAGAAATCGAACTGGATGAGGACGAAGATCTTAGCACTCTTGAGGTGAGCGTCACCCAAACTACCCACGCTCCCCCACCGCAACAGAATCATGATTCTGCTTTAGCTCTAACTCTTTGTACCCTTTCGAACGTACTTTCAGGGAAGATTCTCTGATGAGTGGTCTGATATTTTTGTGTTTTTTTTTGCGTTTATACAAAGAGAGTTTCACAAACAAAAATTATTATTTATCTAAAGTGGGCTCCCTGTGGTCAAACCAAAACCCCCAAAACCATACAGGGCGTATTTTTACGATGTTTTGAAAGCTTGCTATTCAGTTAGTATTCACCCAAACATGCTCAAACTCGGTTAACTTACTAATTTTAGTGTGATGTTTCTTGTGACGGGGTTCATTTCTTAATCACAATAATATTTCTACACTTGGTCCCAGTCCCTGCCGCAATTTCGAAATGGCTGATGGAACCGGAGGTGTCCACTTATACGAGAGGTGCCTGTGTACCGGAATGCTTGCATACGGGTCATTTTCGTTTAGGGGAGGTGTCCACTTATACGGGATATCAGTGTCTCGCATACGGAAGGTGATCGAAAATGTCCATTTATGGGAGGTGTAAGCTTGCAACACGTGTCCACTAACAGAAGTCTTGATGTCATAGACCCTATGCATAAAGTCATGACCGAGGAATGCCTTTTTCCCCGCAGTTATGGAAGACATAATCGAAATTGTTTGAAAGAGCATGCTAAGATTAGTAATCAAGCAAAATTGCAGTGCTGTAGCATAAAAACCTGAAAAGTTATAGCGATTAGAACTTAGAAAGATTAGTATGAGAAATACAGCCAAGGCCCGACCAGCCTCGCTAATTCATGGTTTTTGATCATTTAAAATGCTTATAACTCCGCATCAATCACATTTAAGATTTCAAAACTATGCTCAATTACTAATTTGTGTACGGTGTTTCATGTAGTAAGATTTAAAAAAATTAGATTCACTAACCTTCTGATTTATGCAAATTAGTGACACGTCATTATGCATAGGGTCTATGGTACGGCAAAATACAATTTTACGCAAATTAAATTGAAATAAAATTGAAATTGTGCAGTGCTCAGCACTCCTGAAATCCATTGATTAGATTTGTGCTTGTTTCCTAATGATGTGATTATCTTTCCTTAAGGTTCACGCTGTTAATCAACAATCTAAAGAGAAGTCTGAAGTCGCAGAACCCGACAGTAACACATCACCTGGCCCACTCTTGATTGACACCACAGACCAACATCGTATTCACTTGTTTGACCTTAACTGTCGTATCTGTACGGGTAAAATGCAACCCCCAGGGGAACCCCCACGACAGGAGGACATGTTAATGCTCGTGTCTACAACAACACCGTAAGTATAACTTGGTCGAAACAAAATTAATTCGTTTGTACCATGGAATCAAATTCTTCCCCACCCCGTCTTCGCTTTAGAGAGAGATTTAAAAACCATAAGCCGCGTTCAAACGTGAACGCAAGTCAACGAAAGTTTGAACTTTCGTCTCGTTTGAACACCAACTTGCGGTGACTTGCGTTGATTTGCGGTAACTTTGAACACGCTTAAATTCACAAGTTGAGGAGATTTGCTATAAACTTGCGCGTGCTTACGATTCGTTTGAATGGTACAAACGCAAGCTATCGCAAGTCACCACAAGTAAACTTGCGTTGACTTGCGTTCTCGTTTGAACGGGGCTTTTTTGTATATTTTTATTCATTTTTATTTTTATGTTTCTCTCTAAATATCCCACCACAGAATCCAGGCTTTAGCAGAAAGCTCAGTTCCATCTCCACCTCCAATAACAATGGACATGGCGTCTGTCAGGTAAGAGATATGGTTTCCTCATGCACGGACAAAAAACGTGCCGTGTGTTACCGGATGTAACAAGTTAGCTTCCGGTTACAATGAGATCTCATATACCGTTTTCTTTGGATTTCGCGCACATGCACCAAAGCAGTTGGTACCTGGTATACATGTGTTTAGTTTCTTTATTGTAAAGATTATGCAGGCAGTGAAATAGATTTCACGTTTTCAATAGCCTGTTCACAGCTACTGCTCACCCCTCCCCCAGAGGGGAAAAACCGAAATGGAAGGGGTGAGAGCTTTTCCAATTTTCAATCGTCATTACAAATGTTTTCCTTAATCAACTTTTCCTTTCTCCCCGGCATTTCTGTTCATTCCTATATATTCCGACTTTCATTTTTAAACTTCAGTTCTCAGTTTCCATTTCTCATCCCTGTCCTTCGTCGCTTCTGCCATCACTAGCATTAATGTATGTACATTAAATATGTTAACGTTTTGTCAACTAATTAATCCTCAGTTCAACCGAGTCTTTCCCGGTGGGTTCTGTCTCACCTCCACCAACCATCAAACCCATCAGGCGTGATAAACCGATTTGGAAGGGCTTCGTTATGATGCAAAGTGTTGCCAAGTTTGGCACGAATGCTTACCGCGTGTCCGGTCCTTGTGACGACTTGCTGCAGCTGTTACCAGACACGCTTCATCTGCAGGGTCGCATTGCTTTTGAACAAGTATGGGATTACATATATCAGTTACGAAACTCAACCACAAGGGTAAGTAGATTAATTATAAGTCTTTTGAGGTTGGGGGAGGGGTGGGGAGGGAGCATTACTGGGGGAGGGTTCCTTATTCCATATCCACCATGCCTTAGGGAGTTGAAAGTCCTTTTTATGGGATTACATATATCAGTTACGCAACTCACCCACAAGGGTAGGTGGATTTATTATATGTCCTTAGAGGTTGGGGGAGGGGGTGGGGAGGGTGGGAGTGTTATTGAGGGGGGAGGGGTTCCCTTATTCCATAGCCACCATACTTTGGGGTGAAAAACCAAAAGTGAGGGTGGTCACTGATGTAATCAAGTGTGGAGAGTGAACATACACTGGAAAAACCAGACCTTTTGGATAGTATGGAAATTTGAATTTCTAGAGAATTTCCATACTTTTATACTATTCCCATACTATTTCTATACTATTTCTATACTACGGAAATACTATGTAAATACTATGGAAGTGACTTCCATAGTATGGAAATGGACAAAAGTATAGAAATTGAAACTTCCAACTTATTTCTATACTATTTCCATACTATTTCCATACTATGGAAGAGGTCTGGTTTTACCAGTGATAGAGGGTAGTCAAAGTCAGAAGCATTTAGAGTTTGCTTGAACGATTTTTTGTAGTTCAAAGAACCATTAAAAAAATTCCATTTCTATATTTTGCCATTCAAATGATTTATAAGAAAATTACTTTAGACTCCCTGGGCTTGTCATTAGATGACACTCTTGTAGGGGACTCGAGTCCTATTGGGCTGCCCACCCTCATCATTATCAACTTTGTCACCAACAGGATGTGTCGGTCATTCGATACGAGGCGTCATCAGACGAAGAAAAGACGAGCTACGTGTCATTGTACTCCTATTTCTACAGTCGTAAGCGATGTGGAGTCGTGAACAACTGTTACACGGGAGTCAAGGACATGTATCTGATGCCCTTAGCATCACACTCGCCTATCCCGACAGAACTACTACCATTTGATGGACCAGGTAATACATCACGAGTATCCCCTACATTAATGTAGTACTCCGTTATTTCAAACCGTTTGTCTTGTGCATACAAAGCGATTCCAATTCGAGGCGCGAAATGCACTGTTTGATAAAATCGAAATGTCTTAGTCACTTCCATTATCTCTTGTTAAAATGAAAATATGCTGTATGTGATATTTAGTTCAGGTTTTCGTCGTATTGGAGTTATTTCATTGATTTCGTGCAGCTGCTATAGGGCTGTTAAGTTGTGACGTATTTCCGGGTCCAAGCGCACAAAAAGATCGCTAAAATGTGGAACGAGGATATATCGAGCTACGTACACGTACACGCTGTTTATCTCGTACTGAGTTGAATGAAAACACCTGGTAGAGCGGATTTTGTATGAGTGGGAAACTTACAGCAATGACTTACAGCACGTACACAGTACGTACCTACTTTTGATTGATACTATGAATAAATTTATGACTCCAACCATAATACAACGTTTGAAGAAGACGTTTATTAAAATAACAGTTTGATGAACGAACAGGGTAATGAAAAATAGACATGGAACCCGCGCCTAAATGTCTGACACGTTTTCGTTTTCAGAAATGTAATTGATATTCCTTGTTTCAGGATAATTTGATAATTATTTTATTACTAGAATATTCGAATAGGTAATCAAATGGTGAAAAGTGAAATTAGGGATGAATTTGTCCCTAATTTAACGAGACACCATTTGGTTACCTTTTAATATCATTGAGGACAAATTACGAAGAAGTTTCCATGGCAACATTGAAATTTCACATGTGAAATTTCAAATAACGGATGAAATTTCACGTTCAAATTAGGGAGTAATTTGTACTGTATGGTATTAATGGGGAAATTATACACATGATCATATAGTTTCAGTGCGAGATTTTCAGTTTTGCTTTTGTTTCAGCCGGAGGTATCCAACTTTTCATATTTTTTCTTCCAAGGTCTGGAGGAACCACGGCCCCATATGCTACTAGGGATCATAGTACGCACCAAGGCTCATTTCAAGCGACCACGACCCATACACCACAAGCCCTCATCACCCCAACCAAAGCGTCGTCATAGTAACATCAGTAAAAGCAGCGAAGATAGCCAGTCCAAAGATTCACCTCCACCAGAGATTGAAGACATTGTCTTTCAATACGCGCACAACAGAAAAAATACTACCGATATCAAACCAACTCAGTCTCCTTCTTCTGGGTCGTCAGGACATTCTAGTACTCTAAGCTCACCGTCTGTCGTTACTCCCAGTATAGCAGGCAGTTCAGAGGTGTCATTGGACTCCATAGCACAGAAGTCCCAGAAAGAGGAACTGCAGGATTTAGCAGCCCGTGCAAAGCAGTATATCGCCTCAGGTTAGTTAAGGGAACTGTGGAATCCTTTGCTTTCTTTTGATAGTTGTGTTGGCATAATAAACAACATTAAGTGGCCTAACTCGGCGTTTTTCCTACGGATGGGTTACCTGTGATGGGATTTTGGTGGAGAGGGATCAGGTCGAGGCGGTGTGACCTAGTCCTTTCCCGCCAAATCCCCAACACAGGTAACCCATCCGGCTACTTTGTAGCTTATTTGCACAAGTGTTGAGTTTGAATTTCCTTTTCACTACAGCTCTTCATTCAAACAACAAGACACCAGATACGGACACCACGAAAACGACGGAGGACAACAAACCAGAAGATGATGACAAACCCTACGATCCCGAAGAAGACTTCGACTTAGATTTGGAACTTGAAAAACCAATCGACGAGAAAAAGAATCCACCTGAGAAGACTCCTATAAATACCACTGATGTTGGATCGTCCGGCGCTGGAGAGGTCTCTTCAACTGCACTGCTGAGCAGCGCGCTTAAAGGCGTGAGTGATAGCAAACCTGTGCAAGATTCTGCGCACAAACTCCTACTGAACCCACTGAGTGGTCCATCTTCTCAAGTGAGCGGCATACCATTGATAACACCAGTTTCTAGTGCTGTTACGACAACGCCAGCAGCATCGTCAGCTCCCTCGTTGACCCCCTCGATTTTTATGCCTATTACTACAGCGAGTACCTCGTCAAGTCCGTTATTGACAGGTCCAAGCAAGCCCCTAGGTACGCAGCCTATCATTTTGCCAGCCGCTGATCTAGCAGGTATCGTGAAGTTATTAGGAGCGACTTTAAAACAAAATAATACTCCTGGACAAGCATCGACCACTGACGCACAGAAGACACAGACCAGCACATTACAGGGGCCCACTTCCACAACTACAGATCCGAAACATGATTACCCGAGGGGGGCCCCTGGTCCACACCAAGATCCTCAGTTCAGGGTGTCCACATCTGTGGGCAGTTTACCAGAAGAGTCCAGACGTCCTGTGGGACCACATCACGAGGAGGGCCCAGCACATCGGGATCGTTCCACGCCAGGTGGGGATTTCTCCGTGACGGACAGACAGCGTATCGATAGGGAGCGTCTAGAGTGGCGAGAGCGTCACCATTCCAGGGATGGCCCTAGAGATCACAGGGGACCTAGGGATATGGGTCCTCATGAAGACAGGTGGAGGGACCAAAGAGATCAACGTGGCCATCCTATGCGGCGACCATCGGCTGAACGTTATGGCCACGGGGAACCATACGAACCCCACCGGGGAGACCACCAAGACCGGGGACGATTTAATCCTCACGACCGTAGAAGTGATCGAAGAGAAGACCGCAGAAACGATCAGAGAAATAGCGATCGCTGGAGAGAAAGATGGCACCGATAACAGTACTGTTACAGAAAAACCTTTTTAAACATAAGTACAGTCTATATAGAAATCTCGCCCTCTCTGGGCGCGAGAACAACACGTTTCATTGGGTAAACGTTTGTAATATATATATTTTTAGTACCATTTTAGAGACGTGAACGTGTTTGTTACGGTACTTTATTCAAGGGTTGCTCTGATACGATTGGTACCATTCCAAAATAAGAATCTATAAAAACGCTGCGGAAATGTTCAACTTTAAGGGACCGGTCGTTAATTATGGGTTGGTTTTGCGCTCCTCGAGGTCCTCTGGGAAAAGCCTTAGGTATTTTACTTGAAAAACCGACCCCTCCCTGGGGACCAAC
>JAUUIK010162910.1:0-11606 GCA_032270385.1 Urticina crassicornis | reverse complement strand
AAGAAAAATATAAATTAATTTTATCTTAAAAGTTATGTAATCTTGTCCATGAAATATGCCTTTTTTGATTTTGTGGCCCATCAAGTTCTGTCAAGTTTGGATGCGCACGCAATTCTGAGAAACAGGGCTATCAGGGAGGGCGCATTGTTGATGAACATTGGCTTTATGATGCTGACATGCCAACCAAAATTTAAAAAAAAGTTGCACGTAGCTTTGTTTCACCAGCCAATCTTTTGTTGGCATTTTATAGAACAATTGGATTATGTAATGTAATGTAAACTTTATTACCTCGTCCCGATCAGGGCTTTTCAAAGATAAGACAAATATATATAATAATTAATTACGACAGTTACAACACCTAAATCTAAGAGAGAAAATCTAAAATCTAAATAGAATAAAATATGTATATGAATAATAGACTGTGCTAAGAATATATTAATAATTGATAATGATAAATAATAATTAATGATTATAATAAAAGATGATTAATGATCATAATAATACTTCTAAAACTAAATGTCAGTGAGTTCTTAACAATTAAGTCGTTAGAAAATGTTTTAGCATGTTTAACATGATTATCAAATTCGAGTTCATGCTCATGTCTTACTTGTACTATCCTGTTCAAGTTCTTTCGTGCGTAGTTTGAGCGGGAGTCCCATGGTCATTTCGTACCCGTCCCCGTACCACACGAGCAGTTCTTCGCCCTCATTGATATCACGTGATGTCTCGTAGTAGAGTTTACTGCCACGCTGTACTAGATTGGTGTTCTGTTCGTCTGCGTGATGAGCACATCGCACAAACTTCATCCAGTTTTCAGGCGATCGTAGACTATCCACGTAGTGACTTATTGTACCGTCTTCAAGAAAAACCTTGAAAAAAAGATATGGACTATTATTGTACTTCTTGTGGGAAAAAATGTCTCTGTCAGTTATAATTCGACAATTTCGTCAAGATCAAGAAGTAGAACCTGACTATTTTTTTCACCATCTGCATCCACTTTAATATTTAGTTTAAAAAATTCGACTTTAGAAAAAATTCGACTTTAGAAAAAATTCAAATTTTTTTTGACTTTTATAATTCACGACAACTTTCAAAGTAATTTTCCAAAAATATGTTTTTGGTTGGAAGACGTGTTTATTTGTTCTAGTTAGTAACTCACCTCCCACATGCAGACGTTATCTTCGGTTTCATTTAATTCGTCTTTACGATGAACGACACCATTATACGGGCCGAATCGAGTGCCCGACTTTATTGGTTTCTCGCTGCAGAACACACCATATCGATACGTCCATCCATGGGAAACACCAGCAATTTTTAAGCCGTTAGGAAGAGGTTTGCTTGGAAGTTGAAGACGAAAAGGGTTCGATTGATTGCCATAAGATTCATCAAGTTTGCCTTTAAAAGAAGTTAGCCTGTTGAAAATTATGAACTCTGTGCGCGTGCGAAATTGTGAACGCACATATTTAAGTGCGCAACTGCTATTTGGAGTGTGCCAAACCAATTACTATAAGTATGATTATGTAATGTCAAACTCGTCCAAATTAGGCTAGGACCGAAGACGAGGGCTTAATAAAGGGTGTTAACCATTGCCAATTAACTGGACCCTAAGAATATTGGCCGCCATTCATCAGTCTCTGCTACATAAATGTGCCGTAATTCAAAGTTAACACCCTAAGCGGTCTGTAGTGTGATGTACGTTTACATCCTATGCTCAGGGGCGTATCGAGGACCTAAAAATTGGGAAGGGGGGGGGGGACCCAGAATAAAAAAGCAAACCTAAGAATTAGGGGGGGGGGGGGGGCACCCAGAAATTAAAAGCAAACCAAAAAGAAACAAACATTTTTATTAATTTAAAAAAATGTTTGCTAGTGCCTACGCTCGTAGCTTGACTTCAAAAAACGTTGGTACGACATTACTGTCTTTCAGGCCCTGGTATACTGGGTGTAATTACTGGGTTTCTTCTCGCTTGGTTTAGTGTTTATATAGAGTAAGATTTAGACTTCCCTCGAGATTGTGAGAGTTAAATATAACAATTGAAATGAAGAAGCAGAACAAATAGACGAAAAAACGTGGTTGTTGCAAATGTGATTGAGTTCAAGGTAGTCAAAATATCTAACGTTGTCTGACTGCACTAATGAACCTTAGTTTTTCCAAATATTAAATGATTATCAGATTGGCGTTCAGTAACTTAGACTTTCCCACAAAAATAACTTCAGTAACTGCTAGCTATTTGACAAAAAAAAGTAAAAATAAAAAAATTTATAAAGGTTCAGAAAATATTTTAGAATATCGAATTGACAATTTCCATGAGAGAGTTTTGTTTTTAGCAGCTCTCGCCGTTTCTAGCCTTGCTTAGATGTTGTTCAAAATCAAATTGCCCGGCGACAGCTTCTCAAAGATTTATTGTATTATCTTCAAAACGTCCACACTTTACTTAATAACAAATCGTCTTTAAACAAAAGAGGTTATTCTCTCAATAAAGAAATTGAATATGAACCACTGTGCTGAATACTGAGGCGACCATTTTCAAAACGTAGAAGGATAAAGCATCAGATATAAACCCACCTGGTGGAAACATTGACGGTGTTGGATGACCATCTGGTACTGGCACCATAGGTAGATACGTTGTACAGCTACCATAGATGTAATCCTCATATGAAAAGCTACTATAGAGCTGGTTCCCATATAAGACAGTGTTGAGAACGTCTTCAGATATTTGCTGTGTTCCCTCCATGGTTTCTCTATAAGAAAGCAAAAGCAACTCTACCTTACTGACCTGCGTTTTTACCCTTACAAACGTTGCACTTAGATTTGATCAAATGCAATTTCGTCGAGCCATGTCGATGTATTTAAACGAATTCCAAACTAAAATGAGCTCAGTTTTCCATTTTGTGAAAAATACGATCAAATTAAGGAAACTCCTCTAAAATACGCAATTTTCCCGTCAAAAATCTAAAACTTCGGAACTTCTTATGCCCGTGTTATAAATAAAATTAGGCTTACAGCTCATATTTGATCGTATTTTTCACATAGCGTAAAACTAAGCTCATTTTAGTTTAGTTTAGTTTTCATTTAGTCTGGACTGAACGCGTTTTTAGACGTTTTACTTTCCGTTCTTGGCACTAAAAATACAAAATAAAATGTACCATTGCGGTCGACGAAAAACAAATTGGTGCTGGTTAAATTGCAAAGTTAAAAGTTAATATACTCGTGTCGTTCAGGGTCTTTTCTTTGCACTTGATCATGCCACGAAAAATGTAATGTTATATAAATGACTCGCCCTGCTAAATTTCTACGGCAACAATACATATTTACATTTTAAAATATATCTTAAAGGCAGGACTGACTAATGTTCGTCTAAGAGAGGAAAGAAGCTACTGAGAGCGAGAGACTCGCGCTACTTTAAAGTTTGTTCCAACGTTTAGTCAGCCGAGAAACAATGCTTGGTAACGGGACATTTACAGTGCATATATAGTTCAACCGAGAACTTGTCGCTTCAGTAGGTGTGTAAAAGACTTTATTATTTTAGTTTCGTTTCGTTATTTTTAATCATTTTTTTTTTGTACTCACGATACTTTAATGTGAGAAATCAACAGAGAACTAGATTAGTCAGTTGGTGATCGCTGAAGCGGTTAGATTCTATTGTTACATTTGGTACACTAAATGGTGAGGTGGCGATAACCTCTTGTTATAGTCATCTCGCAGCACATTACTCTATTGATAAACTGATGTTCATATGGGACCGACTTTTTCAATGCTGTCTAGCTTAAAAAAAACAGTTAAAGAGTTAGGAGAATAAGTATTTCATGTTGAAAAGAGAAGAGAAAGTGTGTGGCCTCTATTTTTTTAAATAGCAACTCTCCGGCCATAGGGAATTAGGTTAGCTCTGACAAAAGATGAACATCGGTGCATGTTTTTTTTTCCAATTGTACTGTACTGTAATATAAATGAAACAACGTTGATTGAATGCTATACTATATATTTAGTAACCCGATAGTGTGATACCGATCTTCCAGACTATTATAAAGGGACAGTATATAATTGCGCATCTAGAATCAATCACGAGATATGATAAAAAAATTGATGGTGATATATGGTTAGGACAACGCGTACTTACAATGCATGCAGTTCAGTAGGCTGCTGTCTTTTCAAACTTTTGACTTTGCAAGAAAAATAATTTCGTTCTCGGTTGATTGTTAATTGAATTTCTGCCTTCGCTCGTTAAATAAACCTTGAATTACCCAGCAAGACTAAACTACAATAACCTAAAAAGAGACATCGAAAATGGCATTTAAAAAACTTTGGAATAGATGTAAGGATACTTACTTGATAATTACCACGAACTTTACTTGTAGTAGTTTATCTCTCCCTTGGGTGTCTTTCTCTTCGACAACCCAGCTAATAGATACAATATTGAATGGAATAGAGAGATTAAGCCTCGATAAGGATCATAATATCCCTCTCTCTATTGTTACTAATTTTAGGTGTGGCTTTGTCAGCCTTAACGTATCTAAATAGTTTTTATTATGTTTTCAATCGGGTCACTTAGCGAGAGGTCTATTTGGGAGTCGGTTCTAGGGTCCATGAGCGGAAACGGCCTCCGTTAATCGCTGTAAACACGTCTATGTATCACTACGCTAATGAGATAAATAGCAAGAAAGAGGGTGAACATTTTAGTCGGTTAAAACATCAATTGTTGATACACTGTTTTGTGAATGACGCTCGTTCCAAACGAAAACAAACCGGAGATTGATTCACGGCGGATACGCTATACAGTAATGGACACTAAACATAGGCTATAAATCAAGTCCCTTCATTTGTAAGTCTTGTTTTCACGGATCTATTTCTCATGACTCGAGCGTGTACTTGTCTTGTCACGACCCCGAGTTAATTCATCTTGCCAATAGTGTGTTCAACTTCCTGTCAACTCAAGACTGTTAAGAACGACTTTAAGAAAAGTTACAAATATCCCTGTCAAGGGGTTTAAAGTGTCGTGAACTTCAAAGGCATGCCCTCTTAGTTCGTTCTAACCAATGTTTTGTGCAGTTTCAAGAGCTGCTCCTTTGACTTGGAACAAAGCAGTTTTCTACATAACAAACCTGTGCTATTTGACCATGTGTAAGCCACACCCCACTAGCCTGACAGTCTGACGGAAAATTGAAATTAGCAAAAAAAAACTTAGATGGGCGAATGCACGAGATGTACGTCTGCACACATAATATAGACTCCCCTAACCTCTAGCTGTCAACCGTACGTTCTACCTTATTTAAGGAAAATGAGATTTTTTTAACGCCTTTTAAAAACGGAGGGGCATGTTGACATTTTATACAGAAATCTAGGAGGAAAAGATAGCGGAATATGTATCATGAGTTTTTTGTGATTGAGTTTCCTTCGCTTACTTATGAGCTTGATATACAAAACCACAATTTCGGTAACAGACTTAGATGGCTACTGAATCGATAATGGAGTTTGTTCAATTGACTCGATAAAATGTTTAATACATGATTGTAGATATAGGACGATGGGCAACACCACTGAAACCGGCAGCACTTCGCTGAACTTGAGGCTATACTGAATTCATAAGATAGATTGATTATATTGCAGTTCTGTTTCGTCGTTTTACACCGTTCAAGTGTACACTCCTCGAGTTGGATTCTACGGCCGTGCGGCTTCGTTTTGAATTAAATTTAATGACATTGAGGAAAGCTCAGTCGCCCTTCCTGGATGACCTTAATCGCCATTCGCTCTTCCTTAAACAGCTAATCATTCTACTAACATACACAGTTTTGCCTAAAGCACTCCAGTCTTAATATATTCAACAAATCCTCTTGCCTAGGATCCGGATGGTTTTTACACGGCTCACTAAAACCTAATTTACCCCGTGCCTCAAAAAAAATGTTGGGGAATTTTTTTTTCAAAAACATCACTGCGCAAACTATGTTCTAATGTTAAAATATTTTTTCTATTATTTTCTCAGTTAATTGAGTGTTTTGGTTAAATTTATCTGAAATAAAAACACTGGCGAACCACTATTGTCGCACATAGACAAACAGTCGCATGTCAAGTTTGAACTCGTATCGAGTTGTATCGTATGGAAAATATATATAACCCTCTTCACAGCAGACCCGCTTTGTTGTTTGGTTTTGTAACCTGTGATGTTGAAGTTCAACCAAAAGTATTAACTGTTTTCTATCTCTTTAACGATATTCCCACAACATCATTCATCTAATAGTTCGATTATATAACATCTTAGGTTACGCCACAATTATAAATTGACTAAATGAAATAATTAGATCTACGGAATAACTACCAAATTCAGTAAACATGAAAATGTTTTGAAAAGTGAACGGAACCTCGGCGTGGGTTGCATTCAGTCAGTTACGTGAATCGTGAAAGCGTAGAAGTATCAAAAACAAAACGGATACCGACAAATTGGTCATATTATCGTGTGTTTTTTAGCGGCAATATAACGAGAATGAGCTATAGAATGGAGCCTCGATGGCGTACCATGTTATGGCGGACGGTTTTAACGGAGACAATATAGCACGTATCCGCTTTCGGCCATGAAAACAAGCATGACAGCGTTTTTACTTTACTGAAAAGGCTTTTGAAACATGTCTTGAAAAGAAAAAGGATGAAATATTTTGATGGTTTTGTTTAGACAAACTCGTTCGGTATAACTAAGAATGTTTTTGAGAGTCTACGATTTCGGGACAAAATGTACATCACGAAATACTGGCGGACATGCTTTCCGAATCCTAATACTTTTTTATTGTTTTACTTTTCTTTTTTGCCGTTCCAACTAGGTATCATAAGCAGCATAGCGACTCGTTTAACCTCTGGATGTTCGAGGAAAATAAGTGCTGAATGACGGAAGTTTCCTTTTAAAATCAGTCTACAGTGGTTGCCTCATGTCTTAGATCGTATCAGCTTTAAATTTACGTTTTGTTCGTATCATTCAGTACTGAAGAAGACGCAAGCAACATTCTCCAAGCTTGCTTAAGATCGCTTGTTACATCGTGAACGATTTTGATAAAAGAAATTTTAATGTACAACAGTTTTTGCAAAAGAAATTTGGCTTTTCCACTTGCCTTTATATATTCTTCCATGTTATTGTCGATTAGATTCACTGGGTTTTCTCCTTTTCACTCAACAACAGTACTCGAAGTTCCATTTGTTTGACTCATTTTGCAGGGAATATGCAGTATTCGTATTCATTATTCATTTAAAATTAGAGTTTCTACTCGTTCTGGCAGTAATACTGTTCAAAACTCCCAAACTGAGAGTACACGAGCAGAAAGTCAATAAATCGAAACTAATTTCTATACGTAAACGAAGGATTTTGTCCTCAGTCAATGCTTTATTTTTGTGTCGTGGAAACAGTGAGGTGTGTTCAAGAGATCAGTGTATATATGTCAGATGTGCTCTAGGTAGAATCTTACAAACGAATGAGAGGAAATACACCTTGACCCTACTTGATGCCACCTTCTTGTTGTTGTCGCTGAGTTAAGTTTGTTTGAAATTACGAAAACACGAGGAGTAGGATTTTGGCGTTTCGAATCGAGTTTGAGACAGGAGAGAAACCCAAACATAACCTGAGTGAAAGCTTTGTTGGAAGAAAAAAGATATTTTCATTGTACGTTCATCGTTACAGTTACTGTCCTTGTCTGGCACTGCGCGGAGAAATCCCCTTGTCAAGGGTATTAAAACATCACGTATTTAAACACAAGTTTAAACCATCAGTTCAAGAAGCTTTTAATTTTTTTATTTTCTATTCAAGTTCGTGCTAAAACCACTTATGTGAAAAAAGCTAGCACATTTCGTGTCATCATCTGCATGGCTGCGTCAATTACGCCTTTGCGCCACACTCTTTCCCCTTCCAATTCATGGTCGATTTTTTCAAATCATTTCAGCTGAGGCTTTTACGACTAAAAGGTGTTTGATTCTGAAACAAAGGCGTCATTTGTAGCTCGAGAAGTAGAACGAAACAGTCTGCACAGGTTGCAAGAGCGACAATTGTTCGCCCCTATTCATAGCACTCTAAAGACAACAGCTTGCATAAAAGTACCCGGTCTTTTTTACACCGCAATTGACGAGTCGTTTATCACAAGATCTGTCAAACATTAAGCCCCTAAGCAACCGCTAAACAATAGACAAGACACCATGGAGTATTTACAGAAAAGATCATCTTTTTCTCGATTTTCGTTTAGAAGAAACACATCCCCAAACACATCTGTCCAATTCTTGGATTTCAACCCCCTTTGAGGAATCTGTTGAATTCAACGGATTTCTTGCCTATCTTTCCGTGATTTCTAAAGCGAAATCGGTTCATCAGCGTAATTGCCTTTGTTTGGCACCATGGGTTATCTTTGTCAGCAAAACAGTCTTATCTAGTATTATCCATAGTCATATAAATGCTTTTACTAGTATGGGGCGTGGCTGGAGAAAAACACCTTTTTTGTACCAACTCGATTCCAAGCTTTGGAACCACTGAAATGCCCGCGCTAATGTGCCAAAATCAAATCCTTTGCTTCAATGAGAAGTTAATAGACTAAATGGCATCAAATTGACTTAAATTGAACTCACTACGCTGAAGATACATCAAGGGTTTTGTTGTGTTTCTTCTCAAAAAAACGGTTTTTGACATTTGAAGGAAAGAGGATCTGCACAAGAACTTGTACAATAGCGACAGTAGTTGGCGGCATAAACTCGATATCCTTCACATGTAACAGGAAAAGTGCACGCTATCTATTGGTAATCCTTTAAAGAATATTTTAGCCCAAAGGCATCGGAGAATGACCGAGTTTCTGGTCTGGATGATAGGCTGTTTCCTGTGAGCCCAAGTGTGGAGACAAGAGACTTGACGGTGAGGGATAATTATTTTAAAGAGAGTTCCTAAACGTGACATTTAATAATAATGAATGATGTTCCTAAACGTATTTTATAGTTTATAAAGACAAAAGAGCTGTAGCTACATAGGGCAATAAGTGTTTTTCTTTCAAAATCTACTCGATTTTATTCACCCAAAGATGTCCTTGGATGTCCTTGAATAGAGACGATCCCATGCCACTTCTGGTTTAGCTCTTTGGTCCTCTCAACACCTTAACATTACCTCTAGCTTTAAACGCGTTCCAAACTAAAATGGGCTTTTCAATTTTGTGAAAAATACGATCAAATTAAGGAAAATATCTGATCGTATCAAAAGCCCATTTTAGTTTGTAACGCGCTTTTAGCTTATAAGTCATGTTTCTTTAATATGTTTTCAGTCGAGTCAAATCGCTTGAAGGGGATATGTGATTAACATTGACTTAAATTGTCAACGCTTGTTCTCTATATATTATATTTTTGTCTTATTCCTTTATCGAGCCGCAGTATCTCATCGAATTCTGTCGGTTAAGCTACTTAAGATATAGGGAAATCCGAATACTTTGTTGGCTAAACGGCCTTTTTATCAATTGCCTTTTTTTTAAATCCAACACTTCTACGTTAGTTTCTGTACTTCATCGCCTATTGGGCAGCCGATCCCTCGTTTTTAGTAAAACCTCTAGAAATAGATATCTTGTTTGCTTTAATTCCTACTTTATTTCCCACCCTCTTTTCTCGTAGTGAGCTGCAAACTGACAATCGATAAAGAGGCCTTATTTTAACTTTTAACCTAAGGAATAGTGGATGATGCAGCTTATCTAGTAAATGAGAAACTAGTACAGGTTCACTATTGACTGAGTATGAATTTTTTTTGTTCCGAATATGTAAAAATGATTTCACACGTTAAAACTGCCCATCAGAGAGTTGTTTCTGATCGATGTGGTGACCTAATGAATACTGACGAATTTAAATGGCTAACATTTTAGATAACGGTCATACTCGGGGGCACCCCATCCTGAGTTATGTCTTGTACCAACACGACGCTGTTATATTCATTGAGCACACTAAAGTCTTACAATACAATACAAAGACAACAGCACTGGTTGAGTCGAGCTGTCGTTAGACAGTGAATTAAGAAAACTGCACAATTATTATCAGATGTATTCAAACAGATGTTTAGTTGGAGAAGGGTAAAAGCTGGTAAAGAGGCCAGCGGCATATTCGACGTTCATACCAGTACGATCCTTGTATCGGTTGCATGGATGGAATCATGCCATGAGTAAAATCATGTCGAGCTGAACGGAACGAGCTGTAAGTCATGGGAGCCTATAAGACAGGGTGTATCTCTTGACTAGCTTGGACATACAGCACAAGATAGCTAGTGATATGAAAAGAAACTCCACAGCACTTGAATATATCATACCCAAAGTATGTTATTTTAAAATGAGCTCAGTTTTATGGCGGTTTACAAGTAACTAATCCATCAATGGAATTGGAATTTAGTTTAGCACCAGTCTATGTATTGTAAAGCTCCTTTTCTTGTCTTCCATCATTTGATACACAGTGACTATACCTCGAAGTAACAAGAAGTCTTCAGTCGATACACCGTGTGCATTTAGTTTAGCACCGGTATATAAAAAAGAAATCTTTATTTAAGTGCGGCTAGTCGTTCTAGCGCTTTCGCACTAATTGGGGACAGTTTTCACTCACACACACTACCACTACATTCAGTATTCTATACACACAACGCTCACTCACGTGTTGATTTTTACGAAGTATTTTCTTACAAAGCCAATTTTCACGTCTTTCAATAGATATAATCAACTGATGTACAATGAGTATACCTCGAAATATGTTATTATAAAATGTGCTTTATGTTTACTTTTAACAAGTTGTCTGTCAGTTGATAAGATTCGCTGTGTGCATTTAAATCTATTTACACGACCAGAATTAGACCCAGTTCCTGATGTAGTCTTAGCCACTTGTCATGTCTTCTTGATCATCGCTATTGTACTGTCATGTATGTGTAGTCTACTTTTACCCGGCTTACAGTGGACGACCAAGAACATACCGGCGTATTTTACACATTATATATCTTTATATGTAAGTCAAATCAAAGGATATTTTTGTAAAAAAACGTCTTTCTCGTCAGTATCTAGCTAACTTGTTATGCAAACAATGAATTATCATGTCGTCTCTTTTTTTAGACATATTTGTTTTGTGTTTACCCCAAGAGCGCTAGGTTCATCGAGAGAACACACACATTAGGGCGAAGCACTCGTACCGAAAGGGTGCTCACTGCTACCACCAATCATATCATTCATCGCTCTGTGAGCTGATTTTAAACCGAACCTTTTTTTATCGATATTAGTACAAGCATATAATATATCGACATTCATCTGGGCCTTCGTGAGTCTTATCAACTAAACAGTGAGAAGTAGAGACTCGGTAAAGCATCAATCGTTATCTCTACCACTGATCTACGTACACCCTCTTCGCAATCATGTTTGTAAAACCAGCCGTCTTAAGATGAAATTAAAACTAAAACTCCTGGAACCATGCATGCATGACATGGAAATTTCTTAGACTGACGATTTATTTTTGAAGTAAGCCTAGCATTTGTCAAGTTTTCATAGCTTTGTTCTAAACCCACGGCTGGAAATAATTCTCAAAGTTTTGAAATTATCTGGAAATTTAATGAAATTGTTTTGAGCGTGTGTTGTGTACATACACAAGGGAAA